>QEPC01008359.1:2842803-2871496 GCA_003113815.1 Sphenodon punctatus | reverse complement strand
CCAAAACACACTACACAAGCAGCCACCGAAACAAACACACACCCTCTCGCCTCACTCGCACACACGAATTTCCGGCGTGACGCCGATTTTAGGGCTTCCTGCGATCTCGCGATATTTTTGGCCGAAGGCCGAACGGCCGAACGCAAACGCGCGAACCACCCGAACACCGAACGACCAAACACGAACGCACAACCCAATGGCGAACAAACCGAACGTCCGAACACTAACGCACAACCCGATCGCGAATGAACCGAATGTCTGACCACGAACGCACGACCTGCCCGAACAACCGAACACGAACGTCCGAACACGAACGCTACCGAACCGAACGGGCAAACACGAACGCGCGATACGACAGAATGACTGAACACGAACACACGAACCGAACGCGGCCGAACCAAACGGCCAAACACGAACCGCAATCTGTTCACCCATGCCTACAAGGCTAGTGTTCAGAGAGCAGTTCTCTTCAATGGTGACTCAGTTTTGTGAATAAGAGCCAAGAGTGAACAAATTTTGTGAGTAAAACTGACATTTAGGGAGGGATCTTAGAAAACAGTTAAAAGCTTGCTTGTGATATGGAGAATAACCATTAAAGTTCTGAGTTAGTTATGCTCTAAATTCCAAGTCTCTTTTATCCAAAATGTTATAGCAATAAATGAGAAACGTTATTCTATATGACCCTTATCTTTATAGTTTAGTTGGAGAGCAAAAATGGCTAAAGCACAAGACTGTGAGTTAAACTGTGTTAGACCTATATCAGCTCGCAATCAGGGATCCGTGCTAACCGTGTTTTCTCTTTAGATGTTATCACACAGGCTGGGAGTCCTCTAGAGGCCAGAGCTGTTCTATGACGCCCCCTTCCTGCAGCCATCTTGTGCGGGCTTCACAGACCAAAGCAGACTGTCTGGTGGTTTCTCTGCCTGCGGTCTGCCTGTATGCTGCTCCCCCTCCACCATTGTCTCTAGGCTGTGACCATGACTCTATGGTGGAAAACATGGATAGCCTCATGGTTCAAGCTGGGTTACCCTGCACAGTGTTCACCTTTCTGGGGATGATGCTGCATGGAGTTACCCTGGCTCAAACTGGGGTGAACGTCTGACAGCTGCCCTTCACATGGACGGGTAAATCTGGAGCAAAGGAGGGGGTGGAGGGGTAATGTGGGGCCCTGTCTCGGGTGATAACACCCTTTGCCTCATTTTGCCCATCAGAAAATGGGCAACAGAACATCCATTTCCTTGATCCATTTTTTCTCTTTATTAAGAATGTAAATTCTTCACGGCAGCAACGGTCTCATACTATCAGCACAATCCTATGGTTTGGAGAGGAGCACTAGCATGGATGCAAGTAGGGCTTGCACGTGCAGTAACAATTAATGCCTGTGCCCCCAACTGGAGGATTATGTTGCCAATGCCATAGATTCATTGGCCAACACAACAGGACTTGTGGTCTTGACAGACGCCTTTTTGGTGCTGCTTTACTACTATGCCAAGGACTACTTATTTTACTATTGGTGATGGATGCTGGACTAATCTCCAGAGACTAAACTCTTCATTCTGTCATAGAAACATACAGAATGCCACCCTCTTTGTACTGCCATTCCAACATTTCCTAATTCTTTCATGAGAAGGTAAGAACAAGAGAGAGTAGTTTGATCTCCACAGCCCTTTCAGACTTCTTGTCTCTCCTGAGACCCCGAGCAATGTACCTCTTATGGAGTGGCATGTTTTTGTCTGGAGAACGATCTGCTAACAACTGTACTGAGATCTCTAGGAATTTCATTGGACATTGTGTAAAAGTACTCTTCAGTAACTGGCAATCTTTAGCTACTAAACTCGTCTTGATTATACATTCTCTAAAGAAGAGAATTCCAAATAAATTATTTACAGGTGCCAAGAAGCACAGGTGGAACGGAAAACCCTTGATCTTTCACACAGCACTGCTGAACTTGTTTTGCACTCAGTGTGGTGTTCACGCTGCCCTCCTTTAAGTAGCAAAGAGAATCCCACAGACTGCATTCAGTATTAATTCTGAGGGGAGACTGAAGAGCAACTGCTATGAGGAATATCTGGAAGAAGACAAAATAGACCATGGGGCCAAATCGTCACTTGATGTAAAAGACCAACTTCATTATTATCATTTTAGATTTAGACCCTGCATTGAGTCCTGTTCTCGGGACCCTCACAACCTGTTCTCCACCTTTAACTCCCTCCTGAAGCCTCCCTGTCCTCCTCCTCCATCTTTCCCTTCTGCTCAGGATCTTGCTTCCTTCTTCACCTCCAAGATAGACAAGATCTGCCTCGACATTGCTTCCCACTCCTCTCCTCTTCCTACCCCATCCCTCTCCCTCCTCCCCTCCTTCTCTCCTGTCCTTCTTCCCTGCCACCTCCCTTGAGGAAATCTTCTCCATGCTCTCCTCCTCCAACCCTTGCACTTGCCCCCAACCCCTCCTTCCTCCTGACCTCCATTGTTTCCAATATTGCCCCTTCCCTCCTGCACATCATCAACCTCTCCGTCTCTACTGGCTCCTTCCCCTCCACCTCCAAGCACACCACTGTCTCTCCTATCCTCAAAAAGTCCACTCTTGACCCCTCTGACCCTTCTAGCTACTGTCTTGTCTCACTCCTGCCTTTTGCTTCCAAGCTTCTTGAATGTGTTGTCTACTCCCGCTGCCTCGACTTCCTCTCCACCAACTCCTCCCTTGACCCCCTCCAATCTGACTTTTGCCCCCTTCACTCTACTTGAACTGCTCTCGCTAAGATCACCAATGATCTTCCTGTGGCTAAATCTAATTGCCTCTACTCCATTCTTGTCCTCCTTGACCTCTCTGCTGCCTTTGATACTGTTGACTACCCACTCTTGCTGGACTCACTTCACTCCCTTGGCTTCCATGGCTTCATCCTCGACTGGTTCTCCTCCTACCTCTCTGACCGTTCCTTCAGTGTGTCTCTTTGCAGTTGCACTGCCTCCTCCTTTCCTCTCTCGGTTCATATTCCCCAACTGTCTGTCCTTAGTCCTCTCTAGGGCTGAAGCGGCAGCAGCTGTTACCACACCGCTATTACATTCCGAGAACTCAGCACTTATTGTGTCTTGCCACCTACTTCCCCTTGATATTTCCACAATTCTGCATTACCTGCTGCCAGTATCTGCAGATGCGGCATGTCTGCAGTTTGTGAACACAAGCAGTTTTATGCCTCCTTCCGCCACTGAGCGCGAATCTCTGATGCACCGTGATGCTGAATAATAGATCATTGAATGAATGAACTTAGGGTGACTCTGACTACCTGCTTCACAGTCCGTTGCATGGGCATAGTCAACGTGGCACAGGCCGGGTGCACATTTGCGCCCATGCCCTGGCCTGGGAGGGGGCCGCAGTGATGAGGGCCGGCCCCAGGCATATGCGGCATCTGCGGGAGCCGGGAGCTCTGCTCCCGAGTCCCGGAGGAGTCTCTCTTGCACCACTGGCACCACCTTTTTAAACAGCTCAGTTGTAGCCATGCAGCGCTGCTACACGGGTGGGGAAAGAGTCCCCCCCGGTCCCTTCCTTTGCAGAAAATGTTGCTGCCTTGTAGTTAGTTAGTTAGTTAGTTTATTGCCGTCACTGGCTCTTGCCATGGCCCAATGACATACAAACAACAAACATAAAACAACAACTATTTGAAGGCATAAAATATACGATACAAAATACATACAAAAAATACACCCTCAGGGTATCTTACTTAATTAATAAAATTACTTGGTCAACATGTCACACAAAGGTAACAAGGCCAAGTATCATTTTAATCAATACAAACGCTAAACCTTCCCTAATATAGGACAAAAACCTTAATAAGGTGAATGTCTAGCTAAGAATGGCTTGGTCTACCACAAGGTGGGTATAGATAAGCTTATCCACTGGGAAATTAGAAGCGGATTGCTTTCTTCCCTGTTCTAGGGTCAGCCAGGGCTATGCTTCAGATTGTTTGTGCCTTTAGACCCAGAATCCCCACCTCCCACTGGTGAGATCATATCTCTCCTTCCCACAGCTATCCCTTCCTTGGGTCCCCTTATGGCAATAATACAAGATGGACACTAAGCCAGATTAACCCGCTGATCCCCATGCTGTGCTGCCTTGTAAACTAAGTTCTTCGAGGGGCTCATTCCATTTTCACAAATGGGAGAGTGTACCAAGCCTAGAAAGATGCAGTGGGGGAATTGTCTATCAAAATGACACTCCATGAAGGTTGGATCTACAGCCTGGGAGGGGGGTAGCAGGCAGGGGGCAGCCTTCTCTGTGGGGGTTCCATTCAGCTGGGGGAGGGTTGGTGGTTCAGTGCTGTCTCTTAGAAGGATGGACAGATCCTCCCTCTTCCCTTTGTGATCTCCGCATAGAGAGAACTGGGGGTGCAGAGCAGCTACAATGAGGCAGAGAGCCATCCCAGCAAAGGGGAAGAATTTGTCCTTGGCACCCTAATGCACAAGAGAATTCACAGAAGAGCAGCCCCCCCCCTCATCCCCTGGATCAGCATCAGGAGTCAGGTGCTCACTCACTGCGGCCAGGGATCCCTGCACCGTAAGCAGGACAGAGACTAGTACCATCCAACCGACCCTCATAGACACGTGATGGAAAGGCATTTAGTCTTTCACAGCAGACCAGATGCTTTGCCCTACCTGAGATGGGTGCAGTTAGATAGTCTGCCACCTGCCCCATATCAGGAATCCATTCCCGATAATCTCTGACATGTGGGCACAGGCCCACCCCCCAACCTCCAGCTGCCGACTCATATCCCTTGAGCGAGTGAGGATCTCTCCTCTAAGAGAATCTGGGTGTTTATGTAAAAGATATTCGGGAGAGAACCCCAGCCATCTGAGTTGCAACTCCACTGCCTCAGACCACTTGCTGACAAAAGTGTCCTTCCCTAGATCCCTCAGAAGTTTAGATCCCTGGCTGGAATGGATTTGGATCAAAAATTTCAGGGCAGTCTCATTGGCAACCTGCGACCAAGATATCTGACCAAATTCCAGGTGCATTGCTGCCAAGGGAGTACCCTGAGGTACACCTACCAGCCTCAGAAGAAACTTTGATTGAACCCCATTTACTATGGTAGAGCAGAAAGGGGCCCACAGTTCCATCCCATAGAGGAGCTGAGCCCAGATCTTACTGGTAAATACCTGTAGGGCTGGAAGAACTGCAGATCTACCTTGTCTGCAAAACAGACCACTAATTGCTTGGGTGGGGGCTTGGACTGCTCTTAGCACCCTATTTACATGCTCACGCCAGGTACCAGCCCTATGAAAAAGCACACCCAGGTACCGAAAGGTGTGGACCTGCTGGATGGCAGAGCCCTCAACCAAACAAGGCAAGATCTTACATTTAGGGGTAACTCATTACAAAGAAATTAAAAAAAACAACAAACAATTAAAAAAACCAAATTCATTACAAAGAAATTAAAAAACAACAAGTAATTAAAAAAAAACAAATTTAAAATTAGTCTTCTCTTCCACCCTCTCAAAAACCCTCCCCCCCACAACCCCTCACCCACAGAGGGGTCAACACAAACCCTTTCCCTCCCCTACATGCAACCACCATCCTCCTCTCACAGAGGGGTCATCACATAACCCTTAACCACCACTCCCGCTCCATCACCAACCTCTCACAGAGGGATTAGGGCATAAGCCTCCCCTCTTCATGACTTCCCTCACTGAAGCCAATGGAATCAGCTATGCTAAATATTTAGCAGTTTGCATATTAGCTGGAATAAAATGGTGACAGTTTTCAGACCTTATGCTCAGTGCACAATCTGATCACCATCTGGGGGCTGGAAAGAAAACCCTACCCACACAGCCTGCTACTTCTCATTTTGTTTCATTGTTGTGGTTTACAGATTCCTTTGAGCATCTGCTGTTGGCCACAGCCTAACATAAGATACTGAACTACAGGGATCACTGGGAGATTTTTTGTTTGCCTTTTTCCTAGCTGTTAAAAGGTCATGTGGAATGATGATTAGGCTGAGTATCCCTCTCGCCCTTCATAAGTTTGCAAAATTCCATTTCCCACTGTTTCTAGTGAGGAACTCCTAGGAATTGGTGCTTCCTGTTGGTGAGGGTCTGCAGAGAGCAAGGGCAGGCCTTAAATATGGCAACAACCTTGTTCCTATTATTATTATTTTATTCACTTTTACCCCGCCTATCTCTGCCTCTGGCAGCTCTAGGCAACTTACAAAGCATCATAAATACAGTATAGAATTATATCAAAAATTCAAAAGTAAAATATAATATAAAACCAATAAAAACATTTAAAACAAAAAAAAACCATTCTGGTGTGCAAATAAAACTAACCCCTCTCCCCTAACCTTCCCCAAACCCTTCCCCATCACTGAAAGCCTGGCAAAAGAGCCATGCCTTACATTGGCGCCTGAAAGTGGGAAGGTTAGGGATGAGATGGACACCCACTGTGAGCGAGTTCCACAATGCAGGCGCAGCTGCTGAGAACACCTGCCTGTAAGTCCTTACCCATCTATAGCGGGGAACCTCAAGGAGGGCACCCCATGACAATCGCAAGGGCAGCCCAAGGTCACAGAAAGTGAGGCATTCCCTCAGGTAGACTAGAGTTAGTTAAGAGATAGACAAGAAATAGACAAGATAGTTAAGAGTGTGTTCAGTTGACAATTGCTTGGGTAATCCTATCACATAACTAGAGGTGTGCACCAGGGGCCCATGTCATTTTTCGTTTTTGTTTTTCATTCTTGTGATTTAAATGAGTCATTTTAGTTTTCATAAATATCAAATTTTCGTTTTTGTTTTCCTTTGGTTTCAATGGAAAACACATTTTCAGCTGTACCTTCTCCCCCCCCCATTATATTTGGCTGAAACCTGGAAGGATTGTACCTCCAATGGAAGGCAATAAGTGTGCCAGATTCCAATAAGATTGAATAAAGGAATCCAATTTTATAAGCAGTTAATTATATTATTTTGCAAAAAATCTTCATATACATTCTTAGCTGTAATTTCTTTGCCTCACATTTAATGTAGATGAAACTTGGCAGGTTTATACCCCTTTCCATATTTACTATCTCTGTCAACCTTCAGAAAAATTTGATAAAGGGTTCTGGTGGTATAAGCAATTACCTTATAAATGTATGTCCGATGGTAACATCTTTGTAGTTCAACCAGTGTATGTGAAAGTTTTCAGGGCTGTATATCACACATTCACAATCATTTCTGCCAAATATCAGAAAGATTTGATAAAGGATCCCAATTTTATATGCCTGCACAGAATATGCAGAGAAGGAGCCTATCCCAGGAATTCTCTTACGTGTCACTGTGGTATAAGATCTGTTTGTTATGCAAATTGCCCAGCATAAACGTCAACCAAATATCCTCATTCTGTGCTGTGACCATCCCAATATCTCTCCCCCACTTGTTACTGGGAAGTCAGAAGCATCTGTTTAGGAAAGAGCCAGTAGAGATTCTCTGATGTCCTCTGTCACAGTGCTGCAGGATGTGATTGTGATGATAATTGGCCAGCCTGGATGTGTAAACTATGTCTCCTGATGGCTGGGATGCTACTCCCAAAGTCCCAGTTATGTCCCTTCTATGCCCGCCTCAGGGCCACCCCGTATGCCCTCCTCAAAGCCACTACTGATTAGTCCTGTAAAGCTGGAAACATGCAGTAATTGGCCAGTAAATGTGTCTGTCAGTCTTTTGGGTTGCTCCACATCCTCCCACATACATCCTCCATCCCCCTGCCATGCCAGTTGCCTGCCTCTGACTGGCACTGCATGTGCTGCTATTTATCTGAATAATGGTCTTGAAGGGGACAACTTCAGTTGCTTATAAAGATGGGTCATGTTGTCAAATTGCCCTGTAGTTTGGCAGAGATGGCAGGGAAGGTGTATGATACATTCTTGCCAAATGTCTTATAAACAGGATGAAATATAAAAATGTTACAACTGGAAATGTATTATCAAGTTAATGTCTTATACCATCAGGACCCTTTATCCAATCTTTCTGAAACTTGGCAGGAGTGTTGATCTTGTGGAGGGCCATACTTTTTGCAGGATTCATGAGAATTGGATGGAAGATAAAGAAGTATCCATGAATGTGTATGGAGCTTTTCTGAAAATCACAACATTCAATTGCTTTCTGAAATCTGTTTCCTTTATCTAAAAATGGTACACATAGTGCCCTACATTGGGGGTACAATCTCCTCAAGATTAATCAGAATTGAATGAGAATCAAAAAAGTTATAGCCAGAAATACATTTTTCTGTTTTTCCCTTTTATTTCAAAAACAAGAAGTTATTTTCATTTCTATTTTGTTATTATTTGTTCTTCTCGTTATTGCAATAATGATAATGAAAACAACAATTTCCATTATCATTATTGTAATAACAAAAACAACATGCACACCCCTACACATAACCCAGAGTCTATTGAGGAGTGAAACTATTCAGTGCCATTTTAGGCCACTTTTACACAAGGTGCTTTGAAGCACCTCTGGAGTCCCTTATTCAAGAAGAATGGCACGCGGGGAGTGTTTACACACTTCCCGTACTACCGGAAGTGACGTGCGGCCCATTCTCATCAGCGGCGGTGACTGCAGACATGGGGCTTTCAAAAGGCACATTTGGTAGACCTTAATTTTCAGATCTACAGAACACGTCTCTGGAAATCCCCATGTCTTAAGCCACCACCGCTGAAGAGAATGGGCCGCACATCACTTCCGGTAGCATGGGGAGCATGTAAATACTCCCCACATGACTTTCCTCTTGAATACGGGGCTCCAGAGATGCTTCTAAGCACCTCGTGTAAAAGTGGCCTTAGCATCTTGGGTTTGGCCATTTGTGTTTCTAGAGTTAGAATTATTTTTTTTAGCCTACTAGAAATTCGTTAGCTCAGTTTAAAAGTCACATAAGTTTTGAATAAATAATTAAAGTTCATTTCATAACAAATGAATTTGATCTGAACAGCATCTGAACTTCTAGGAATTCAATAAACAATGTGAAGACATAAATTTCACCATTAAACCTTTGTCATTCATCAGCAAGCTAATCTGAGTCATCATTGCTCATAGTGTAATTATTGCTCTCCTTCATCCTTTGTGCTGTTATTGTTTTGCTCTTAGCTTTTTTGTAAATCAGTTTCAAGAAAGATGGCAGTTTTGTGTGTGTTTAAAATGTGCCTTGGAGCAACTCAAAGGCAAGGTTGGCATATCTAATAATAATGCAGGCTTTCCTTGTTGCTTTGAAAGGATAGGACCTGTGATTGCCCTCTACAGACTAGGGGTGTCAAATACTTAATTGGGATGATGGAGTTTGGGTGATGCAGACAAAAACTCAAAGGTAAGTTCCAAGGTAAGTACTAAACATAGGGACTTGTGTGATACATTGGGAACTGGGAGAGCTGTAGAGATGCCTAGGAAGCCCCAGGAAAAAATAGTGGGAGCCATTGGTCTAAGTGTAAGATTCATGATCTCCTATTCAACATGTACATGCAGCCGCTCGGCGAGGTGATCAGGAGGTACGGGGTGAGGTGTCATCAGTATGCAGATGACACCCAACTGTACCTCTCATTTTCAACAGACCCAGGCCCAGCTGTCTCGGTGATAACCAAGTCTTTGACAGCTGTGGGGGACTGGATGAGGACTAATCGACTGCGACTGAATCCTCACAAGATGGAGGTAGTTAGTGGGTAAGTCGATGGAGACGGTGACCCCCTTGGTTGAGGTTTTTTTTACTGCACTGAATTCCCAGGTTTGGAACCTAGGGGTGCTCCTCAATGTGCAGCTCCACCTGGATCTCCAGGTGGAGGCTGTGGTGAGAAGTGCCTTTTGCCAGTTACATCTGGTGTGGCAGCTTCAGCTTCTGGTTTCGGTTCCGGATCTGGCCACAATCATCCATGCTTTTATCAACTCTTGGTTAGACTACTGCAACGCGCTCTGCCTCTGCTGTCTGTGCCATGGGTTCTTTGCCCCGGAAATCCAATGTCTGCTTCTGCCACCTCTGCTGTCTGTGCCATGGGTTCTGCTACTGTGAAATCCAATGTCTGCTGCTGCTGCTGCCAAAGATGCCTCTGCCGCCTATGCCAAGGGTTCTGTGCCCAGGCAATCCAATTTCTGCTGCTGCTGCCATTACCACCCCTGCTGTCTGTGCTATGTATTCTGTGCCCGGGAAATCCAATGTCTGCTGCTGCCACCAATGCTGCCCCTCCTGTCTGTGCCACAGGTTTTGTGCCCCGGCAATCCAATGTCTGCAGCTGCTCCCAATGTCGCCTCTGCTGTCTGTGTCATGGGTTCTTTGCCCAGAAAATCCAATGTCTGCTGCTGTTGCCAATGCTGACTCTGCTGTCTGTGCCATGGGTTCTGTGCACCGGCAATCCAATTTCTGCTGCTGCTGCCAATGGGTTATTTCTGCTGTCTGGGCCATGGGTTATGTGCCCCGGGAATCCAATATCCGCTTCTGCTACCTCTGCTGTCTGTGCTATGGGTTCTGCTACTGGGAAATCCAATGTCTGCTGCTGCTGATGGTACTACATGTCAGCCGTTTCCTCCGCACTCTTGTAGATGGGCATAGCTCTGATGAGTACGTCGGCAGGCAAGACTTGCCCAATTTGCAATAGAGCTTCTTGAGCTCAGTCGAGTAGGATGCCAGCCTGCAATGCTCAGCCAAGTACGAGTGCCAGCCACTGAGCCCTGGCCAGGCCTCTGCCGCCGCTCCACTGATGCCAGCCAGCCTGCAACACCCGGCCAAGCAGGGGTGCCAGCCACTCCTGCTCCAGGACCCACCGTCAGGGTTCTGGGGCCATCATTCCACTCATGGGGAGCCGTCATTCCACTTGTCTGCAAGTGTCCCACATCCAGACCAGCCAGCCTGCAATGCCCGGCCGAGCAGGGGTGCCAGCCGGGTGCCAGCCACCAATACCTGGACTGGCCTCTGCCTCTGCTCCACCGATCCCACCAGCCTGCAATGCCCAGCCGAGCAGGAGTGGCAGCCACTCCAGCCCCAGGACCCAACATCAGGGTTCTGGGGCCATCATTCTGCTCATGGGGAGCTGTCATTCCACCACATCAAGAAACAGCCAGCCACTCCAGCCCCAGGACCCACCAAAAGGGTTCTGGGGCCTACATTCCAGGCAGGGAGGGCTGTCATTCCACTTCATCCAGAAGCTGCCACTCTAGTCCCAGGACCCACCATCAGGGTTCAGGGGCCGTCATTCTGCTCATGGGGAGCCATCAATCCACTTCATCTAGAAGCTGCCACTCTACTCCCAGGACCCACCATCATGGTTCTGGGGCCGTCATTCAGCTCACGCAGAGCCGTCATCCCACTTCATCTAAAAGCTGCCAATCTAGTCCCAGGACCCACCATCAGGGTTCTGGAGCCATCATTCTGCTCACAGGGAACCGTTATTCCACTGCATCAAGAAACATCCAGTCACTCCAGCTCCAGGACCCACCATCAGGGTTCTGGGGCCTACATTCCAGGCAGGGAGCGCTGTCATTCTAGTTCATTCAGAAGCTGCCACTCCTGTCCCAGGACCACCATGAAGGTTCTGGGGCTGTCATTCCACTCATGGGGAGCTGTCCATCCACTTCATCCAGAAGCTGCCACTCTTGTCCCAGGACCCACCATCAGGGTTCTGGGGCCCTCATTCTGATCACAAGGAGCTGTCATTCCACTTCTCCAGAAGCTGCCACTCTAGCCCCAGTAGCCATCATCAGGGTTCTGGGGCCTACTGCCTGCTGATGCTGCTGTTGTGTCTCTGACAGCCTGCCATGCCCCCATGGGCACCCCTGGAGCACCCCAAGCCTCTGCCACATCCAAACTTTCTGAACGTTCACAGGGGTCCGAACCCTGCGGGACCGAACCCACGAACCCGAACTAGGTTTTCGGACTGAACGGCCAAACATCCGAACCCTGTTCTGTTCGCACATCCCTATGGGGGATTCAACTACCCCGATATCTGTTGTAAGACAAACTCCAAGCATGGAATGTCCAACAAATTGTTGCCTTGCCTTGCTGACAATCTCCACTTTCAGAAGGTGGAGAAAGGATGAAAGGGATCAGCTATCTTAGAGTTGGCCCTAACCAACAAGGAGGACTTGGTCAATGAGGTGAAAGAAGTGGAATTTGGGAGGCAAGTTGCACCTAATTTTGAAATTCTTGATCTTAAGGAAAGGTAAGGGTGATCATAGTCAATCATGTAACTTGGACTTTAAGAAAGCTAATTTTAATAAGCTTGGGTATGCCAGGCAGGATCCTATGACTAAATAATTTAAAGTAAAAAGGAGTCCAAGGTGGTTGGGAGTTTCTGAAAAATGAGATACTGATGGCACAATCACAAGAAAATTCTAATTAAAAAAAGAGAGACATCTAAAGAAACCAATGTAGCTGCACAAGGAGATTTTTGATGAGCTGAGAATAAAAAAGATTGTATAAGAAAAGGAAGCTAGGGACAGGCCACCAAGGATGGGTCCAGACAAATAGCCAAAATTTATAGGGAAAGGGTAATTTCAGACGTTACGAGATCACAGTCAACCACAGTGAATCCCCTGTGGTGGCCTTGATTCCTGTAACATAAGTTTTATGCCTGCCAGATGTTCACCACAGTGAATCACTGGCGGGAATCAAAATACCCATGATTCTGGACCTCCAGCCACCTGGAGGTCCAGAACCATGGTAAGAGCCAGCCCGGCATCAGGCCGCGGGGCCCAGTACCATGGTTGGATTGGCTACGATCCAGGATGGGCTGAAGGTAACGTCTGTTAACTTCAGCCAGGCCTGGATTGTGGCCCTGACCGTGGGACAGCATCAGGGATAGCAGCCCCATTGACCGCTGCACCTGCCCGTCACCCCGAGGATGGTTGGTCAGGTGAGCGCAGGGGGGCGGGGTCATGTGGCTGCACATCGCACCGCGCTGCCCTGCCCTCTCCCCGATCCTTTGTGAGAATCAGGCTGGCATGTCAAAAGGATGGACGGATGGATTCCTGACCGGGATCTGAAACGGATCCTGGTGCGTGTTCAGCATGGCAGGCCTCTAGGCCCGTCACGTCTGAAATTACCCAAAGTCTCAGCAAGGCTAAAGCACAGAATGAGCTGAGGCTAGTGAGGGATACTAAGAACAACAAAAACAGGTTGTTTTTTTCATGTATGTTAGAAGAGGAAGAATAAGGAAATGGTAGGTCCACTACTCAGTGAATATGGTAAAATGTTAACAGGTGACAAATAGAAAGATGAATTGCTCAACAAATATTTTGCCTCCATCTTAAGAGAAACTGTACCCAACCTGACAAAAGTAGAATGAATGATGAGGGAAAAGGATTGCAGCTCAGGGTAGATAAAGAGATGGTTAGAATACCTAGCTATTTTAAATGAGTTCAAATCTTCGGGGCTGGATGAATTACATCCCAGGGTACTGAGGGGATTTTCTGATGTACTCTCAGAACCTCTGTTGGTCATCTTTGAGAACTCTTGAAGAACGGGTCAGGTGCCAGAAGATTCGAGATGGGCAAATGTTGTTCCTAGAGATGGTTTGGGAATCCTTCACATTTGTCATTTTTGCCTCTTTTATGCTGCAAGATCTTGGGTTGTAAAAGCCACATTTGTTGGCTCTTACAATGACCCAAGGTCTCATGGCATAAAAAGAGAATAGTGCATTCACACATTACAAAAAATACAGGATAATAATACCTGGTATTATCTCAAGTTATTAGAATAGCCCTTTTTTCAATGTGTGAAAGCAGTCTAAGGGGACAAGAAAGGGAACAAACACTAAACAGGCTATGGAAAGGAAGGCAATGAGGGAAACAAAACACGTAGCAAATAGGGTGGGATTCTTGGTATTGCTGAGAACTGAGAGTGCCCGATAATGTCCCTCTTGGTTCTAATCTGATAATACCGATAATTCCCGGTATTGGCAATATCAGTTCTTTTACATTATCGGATTTTTAATATTGTGGTTTTCTCCATTGAACTCAATGGTGAAACCATTGTGTTAAAGATCCGATACCGATAGATATGATAAATGGAGATCTGATACCGATATACAACAGATACCAAGAATTTACCCCAAGTCCCATTCCTAGTAGCAAGACAGAAACAGAGCTATGGCTAGAGAGGCGGCAGGAACAGGGCTATGGCTAAAGGGACAAGAAGAGGAACAAACACTAAACAGACTATGGCAAGGAAGGCATACTTTAAAACTATGACTATTGGAGAGAGTAGGGAAATCAGCACATAAGAAGGAACTAGGTTAAGACCTAAAACTATGGCCCTTTTCATACCAGCTGTTGTGCATGGGGGACTGGGTGGGGGGGCACAATGGGTGGGCAGTGCATAGAAGTGCGTTCCCACAGACACCCCACCCACCTCCATCTCCACACATGGAGCATCCACCATGGGCGCTGAATTGCTCCGTGTGTGGGTGATGGGTGGTGGTAGGTGGAGCACAGGAGTGTGTACACACCCCCACCCACCAGCTGTAGCATTCCCATGGATGCCTCCCCATCCCCCCACACCCAACATGGCGATCGCACTGACGTCCATGCAAAAAGGCCCTATGAGGAATCGGGGGGAAACCCAAAGGGAAACAGGGACATTAATAGGGAGGCAGGGAACCATGTGGAAAGAGAAGTACTCACAGTAAAAGAAGGGAAGGAAGGGCTACTATGCAGGGAAAAGGGAACACAAACCATACATTAAAAATAAGGGAACACATTACCTGAAGCTGGAAAGGAAGAAAGGAATCCATTAGTGGGTAAGAACACCAACAGCACCAAACAGTAACAGATGATCCACCAACTTCCTTTAGCTCCCAGCATGCCTTATATAAGGCTGGGAGACAATTAGGGAATTGGTGGCCATGGGCACATCGAGGAGAGAGAACAAACAATACAGGGGAGAAGTTCCCACCCAAGTAGACCCGGTGGTGGTGCAGCGGAGAAGCTGCTATCACTCAGCCTGGAGGCCATAGGTTTAAGACCAGACTCTGATAGTGCCGTGATCCAAGGCCTGTGTGCATGCCTTTGGTGTGCACATCGACCAAAACTGCAATTGGGTGTGTGCACATATTGTAGATTTATTTATTCAGTTTTTATCCCATCCTTCCGTCAAAGCCTCAGAGCAGTTGAGCATCATAAGCTGTGGAAAGCCCCTCAACTGCTGGCACTGTGGGAGCTACTGCAGCCCACCTTCTATCTCTTTCAGTCTCAATGGGGTAGGGAGGCAGTGGACTTTCCCCAGGCTACCCTGAATGTGTGAACTACGGGCATGTGTGCAATTAAAGTTTTGGTCCGTGTTAGTGCTGAAATGAAAATCAAATTGATTCTCGCGATAATTTCACGATAATCGAGAATTGCTGCCAAAATGTCGCAGCTTTTTCGAACATCAATTGAGATCTCGGATGAAACTTGATTTATTGGTTACCTAAATTTACCATTTATTGTTTACCGTGTTTACCGGTTACCGTGGGGTTTTGCCATGTATCAGTTGTATCAGTATTGTGATTTATCATGTGCCATGTTTACCAGTTACTGTGATTTGCCATTTACCGTGTTTATTGGTTTGTTGGTTACTGTGTTTATTGTTTATTGGTTTATTTCTTATTTGGGTTGTGGTTTTTTGTTGTTTGTTACCATGTTTATTGGCTATTGGTGTATTGGTTATTTGGGTTTTTTTTGTTATTGGCTTGTTACCATGTTTATTGATTATTGGTTTGTTACCATGTTTATTGGCTATTAGTTTATTGGTTACCATGCTTATTGGCTATTGGATTTGGTTCACAGGCACCCCGGTAAATGGTAATTTGGTAACCAGCAATCCAACGGTAAGCAACAATCCAGTAAACGGTAAGAGGTAACCAGTAATTTTAGAAAAATGTCTCGGCCGAGAATTGTCAAGAGACGGCAATTTTCTCATTTATCGTTTTTCGTTTAAAATGAGACAAGAATCACAATTCTCTACGATAACCAAGAAAAAGTCAAAATTGAGTTTCAGCACACGAGAGTTTTGCACACTGACTTTGAATCAGAGTCATGTGGCAGCCCCTCTTCCTCGACCCGTGAGGAGGGTTTATGGGGAATTAGCTTTTCTGGAGGTACCATATTAAAGCTTTCTAGGTTCCTGGCCATTGGGCACAGAAACCCAAAGGGTTTTTTAGTCTGGCTTCCACCTCCCCTACAATCTGCCCAAATCCTCCTAAGCAGGGATTCTCCCAGCTATAGTTAGTGGATTCCCAAATGAACATAAGACAAACATAAAGTCAATCCTTTCTGGGATTAAATAATCAGTCTGGTCACACCTGGAAGAGCGGCTATTCTCTTCAGTTGATGCAGGTTCTGACTCCTGGTCCCCACTATGTACTCCTAGGGTGCTTTTATTTGTGTGAATGACTTAAGCTCATTGTACTTTTCTGCTGGCTATACACACATTCTTTTTTGGCATGATGTTGACCCCAGATGAGTGGGTCTTGGATTAATCATTTCACAGAGAGCAATAGGCAGAGTCTAGCCGAGATATTGGTATTAGGCTCATGCCAATCACTGCCTTGCTTATATTTGGGTCATGTGTCAGGCTTTTCATCGCAATAATACGGGCTGGAAACACAGTTTAAAATGAATCATTGATTGCATCTGGAATTCAGGCTGTGACTTATAGGGATGGGCGAATGCGGTTCAGAAGTTCGGAGTTCAGACTGAACTCAACCAGTTCGATCAACCAAACTGAACTTTTGAACCAAACTCGATTTTCGAACCGAACCAAATTTCCGAACTCGGTTCTGTTTGCCCATCCCTATAGGATAGTATTCCATTTAGTTCAATGGGGTTTGAATTTCTGAACTCTGTTCAGAAGTTCAGAGTTTGGACTGAACTAGAATAGTTTGGTCGACCGAACTGAACTTCCGAACCAAACTTGATTTTCGAACTGAACCAAACCGAATTTCCTAACTCGGTTCTGTTCGCCCATCCCTAGTGGCTTAGACCCTAGACCTTCTAATAATAATGGTTCAAATCAACCTATTTTATGTGTGGGTTTGGATTCCATTGCCTTTTGGCCCATACTGCATGAAAGAATAAGACAGTCATGACTGGTGTGATCTGGGGCCTGCATGTCTTTTTTTTCAATCCCCCAAATCAGTTTCATTATTGTTTCCTAATAGCTGCTGCTTCTTCCCTAACCACTTTTTCCTTCCTAAACCAGATGAACACTGTGGAGAACAGATTGGAATTTCCAGTTTGTCAGAATGCTTCTGCAATCTGTGTGGGAAGATTTTGCTTTACTTGTAATTGCCTCTGCTGAGACAGGAAAGGCTTGTATGAGAGAAGCACTTGTGAATGTTTGGGGGAAGGGTATTTTTTCTTCTTCTTTTAAATCTCTCATTCCTCCTATTTGTTTTTTCATTCCCAGCCATTTTATCTGATTCTGAAGAATTTTGTCTCTTATAGGGTTGTCTGTTCATTTAATCTCTAAGCAATTGCAATCAGGGCCCCAAACGAGGACTCTGGTCCCTGTTCTGTTTGCACTCTACCCCCTTCTAGATTGAACTGTCTCTCTCTAAGTATTTTCCCCATGTGGGATAATCTTTTTTCTTCTCAACAAAATTTTATGCTGCTGTTAAGACTGTTTTGGAAAACAGTAATGCACTGCACTTGCTTACAGTAATTTATTCCCAGCTGGAACCTGTGTGGAGGCAGCAAATGCATTACCTTCCATATTCAGCAGCCCAGCTTTTACAATGAATTCACTCACTAGAGGTTTAGGTTTTATTATAGCCTGTTGCCTTTACTTTCTATAACCATTTAAACTTGAACAATTTTGTAACAATTGACATTTTCCTCACATCACAGTCTTCAACTTGCTTAAGTTCCCATTCCACCCCTCACCCCCCATGACAACTGTTTCTTAAACTTTTGAAACTAGACCCATTTTGAGATTTTAAAAACATAATCCCATGGCCCGGCCAGCAATAAAGACCCTTTTTACACAGGCCACGGCATGTGTGTGTGTGTGTGTGTGTGTGTGTGTGTGTGTGTGTTCTCGCCAGTCCATGTGCAGTGGGTGGGGGGAGGGTGTAATGGGGCACACACCTATCTCCACCCACCTCCACCTATCCACATGCACAGAGCAACCACCATTTTCACCAGTTGCTCTGTGCGTGGGTGATGGGTGCAGGTGGGTGTGCATGTCTGTTTGCGGAATTTTACACGAAACTCACCCACACATGAACACCTAGCTTTCTGGGTGTTCATGCATGGGTGCTGCTCATGTAAAAAGGGCCAAAGACAGGCAAACTATCAACTGTTGGTTGAGATAATGAGTGTTTTTAGAAAATGGGCATTTTTAAATTAGATGAAACCAAGCATAGCTTCCCACCAGCCACTCCTCTGATTGCTCGTGTGAAAGTGATGCAACACCCGCTTATGCATGGAGCACTGCCAAAAAAACTGGAGTGTCCCATGTGGGGAAAACCAAAAAGTGTATGGGGACAGGCGCCCATGCATTCCTTCCCCATATGAACTGTGGCACCCACCCACGCTAGTAGACCGGTCTTTAGCCTGCCTGCCTGGTCCAACCCACAGTCCTGCTGGGAGTACTTAAAAGATGTGCACGTGAAAGACACCACCACATTGGCTCAAAGCAAAACAAACCCTCCCCACGATGCATGAGAGAAGAGCCAACACCATGGAGGACAGCAACTCAGACAAACCCAGTATGTGCCTCCATTGTTGCCCGGGACTGCCAGCAGCTGCAGCAGCTCCCCGGGTCATGGGCAGGAAGGGATTACTGGCTACTTTGGTTTCATATTTCCATGGTGTCTGCAGCTGTGTCCTGGAAGAGGGTGTGCCGTTGGGCAGGGCTTGGGGCAGGGGTGTTGCCAGGAGGGCAGGAGAGGGAACAGCTGCCCATATGCTTTATTTGCAGGGCCGGTCTGTGGTTGCGGGAGTACATGGAGGCTGTCTGCATGGCCGTGGTGGCTACCCCTTGGGCAACCTCGTGGAATCCCTCCCCACTCCACGTGTGTGAATGCTCCGCAGCTGTGCCACTCAGTGCCCCCCCCCTCCGACTTGCGTGTTTAAAAGTATTCAGTGTGGCTGCCCATTGAGTCCTGACTCTCAGGAACAAGAAATGTTGGTGTGAGAGGAAGCTGGCTCCTTGGTGGCTGTTTCCTGTTACCTGCTATATAGCAGTACCTTCACTCTGAGGCAGTTGCCTTTCCCCTGCCTCAGTTTTATCCAAGAAGCCCAATGCAGGCTTCTTTGTCTTTAGACGCATTCACAACTGCAGCGGTGAGACCCGCAAGGGAAGACGGGGCAGTGGGGAGGAGCCGGAGAGCAGAAGAAGAGCTGGTGTGAACGGGGATGTGCTGCGGCTTCTCTCACACGTCAGGGCAGGATTTTGCACTCTGACGTGCGAGGGAAGCTGCAGCACATCCCTGTTTAAACCAGCTCTTCTTCTGCTATCCAGCTTCTCCACGCTACTGCGTCTTCCCTTGCAGATCTCACCACCACTGCACCGGGATCAGGTGTGAATGCAGCCTTAAACCCCCTCTTTGGATTTATTTACTTTAAAATGATACAGGCTCCTCTCTCAGTACAGATGAATCATGACAGTCCTTTCCAGTCTCCTTTTAACTTTGTTCAGACCTTTCTACTCTTGGAAAAGTGTCCCTGGTCAGGCCCTTGCTCTTCTGACAGGAATCTTAGTCCAACCTTTCTTAATTATTGCTGATTTTGGGGGGGAAAGCTCCAGACTTTATCTGGACACCTGGGCCATCTTTGACTAGGTGCCTCGCTGTTTCAAGCTGCAGCTTGCCCACACCTTTTCTGCTGTACCTTACCTAAGCCAGCCAGGCTCTTTGCTTTGGGTTGAGGCTTATTCTGCTGCCCAGGACCTTGGGGCTTCCCTTCAGCTGATCAGGGGAGCCATTAGGCTGCTTACGGCTGGAGCTAAAGCTCTCTTTCTGGCTCTTACTAGCTTCACCTCTACTGAGGCATAGCTGCTCTCTGTATATGCTTCAGTCTCCCAATGCATATGCATCAGCCACCTGCAGCCACTCAAGAAGTCAACCCTGTCCCCAGTTGAAATTAACCACTTCCTGACCAATGACAGATGCGGGTTTGAAGGAAAACAATGGTTCCAAGTGATTTTTGTTTTGCTGGTGTGTTCATGGGAATGTGTCAATGTGTTTAGCATGTGTTCCCCCCCCAACACACACACACACACACACACACATCCATCTTGTGTTTGTCTCTTTAGAATCTGGATGTATTATCCTCAAGCCACCCAGTCAGTGCAAAATCCATTTATTTAAATGGGGCTTTCTTACATTTGGGTACCTGTCTAGCATGCTGAAGAACAATCAGTGGATGAGGCTAAAAAATGAAAAGGAGTAGCCACTATTCATCCCTTCTCTCATTTTCCCTTTCCCTCCCCCCCATCTATATGGTTCAGTTTCTTCCCTTTTGCTCTGTCCTCAGTCACATTGTGTATAAACCACTATAGCAATGAGTGTTACCAGATGTAATGGTAAATCTGTGGAAATCCATCACATATTGAAATTGCTGACATCCTGATCTATAGCTTCTCCTAGAGACATTCATGCTGTAAAATATTGTTGTTTTGGTTACCCAAGTCTCCTCCCACAGCTGTTGCCCAGATGATATCATATTCTATGGCTCTTGGACTAACACAGACTGGAAGAGGGACAGTGTACATAGCTGTGCAGCAGCATGAGCATGATTTCTAGGATGCCAAACTGCTAGGTACATGGTGGAAAGCATGCTGCACAAACAGATATAAAAGGAGTGTGTGTGTTTAAGTTAAAAACGAGTGGCTGGTTTATGTCCAGTAATGCCCCACATGCTCAAACAGAAGACTACTAGGGATGCGTGAACAAAACCGAGTTCGGAAATTTGGTTTGATTCAGTTAGAAAATCGAGTTCGGTTCAAAAGTTCGGTTCAGTTGACTGAACTATTCGACTTTGGTTGAATTCCGAACCTAGTTCGTACATTCAAAACTGGGTTTTTTGGGCCTTCCGAACTGGTTTGGATTCGACCGAACAGTTCAGTCAAATTTGAGTTCAGTTCGGAAGTTCGGTTCGGTTGACTGAACTATTCGAGTTCGGTCTGAACTCTGAATTTCCGAACCACATTCGCACATCCCTACAGACTAGTCTTTTTCAGTAAACATTTGAACTGCAGACTATGTAGAATTTTTAAAGTTCATGGGGTTGCGCTGTCTCTCTCTCTCTCTCTCTCTCTCTCTCTCTCTCTGCAGCTATCAGCTCCATGTGCAGTTTGAGAGAGCAGTAAAGGAGAGGGGAGTTATGTAATTGTAAGTAGAGAGGAGGAGCGAAATTGGGTATTGCTTCTAAGTTGTCTGATTCTTTCATGAATCCTTTGTAAAATGTATTAAAAAGTCATAGAAATGGAGATTTTCCTAAGACTCTGAAAGTATCTCTTACACACATTAAGACCCCCCCTCCCCCACCCAAAAAAAAGTTGAACGTTTTAAGCAGGCTCCTTGCTGGAGGAGGGTGGGGAGTTCAAGTTAGCTCTTTGCTTTTGAACAAAGTCAAAAGTATTTGCTAAACCTCACATGGCTATTAGGACAGAAAAGTGTTCTCAGAGCTTTAGAAGTCTCTTTTAGAAAGTGCTTTTGTTTCACTTTCAAAGGAAGCTTAATTACAAAGGAAAGCTTGAATTCCCCCTTGAGGGGATATTATTATTTTTTATAGTCATAAGTCTTTTTCATGTAGCAATCCTCTTAAAAATAAGTAATGTTCTTATTTTCTTTGGAGCACGTGAATATTTGCTGAAACACATAGACTCTCATTGGGCCATTCAGAAATGTGTTGATGAACAAAGCCTGATATATTCCTGAAGCTTGACATCAATTACAATTGGATACTTAAAATTCTGCTTTCTCAGAACAGTCCTTGAATGATACTGTAAAAGGCTGAAATAGTCATTACACTGGTTGTGGACTGATAGAGACTTCTGGATATTTGTAAATGCTTTTTTGCACCTTTTAGGAAATTGCCTCTTCAATCCATAGGAAATCAAAGAGTAAAATGATGAGTTTTATCATTTAAATGATTTTATCCTGTAAAATTTGGTTCAGTTTTACTTTTCATACTATTACTACCATATTCCCATGCCCATCTCATGTTGAACTGT
The DNA here is from genome assembly GCA_003113815.1 of Sphenodon punctatus. NCBI lineage: Eukaryota > Metazoa > Chordata > Lepidosauria > Sphenodontia > Sphenodontidae > Sphenodon > Sphenodon punctatus. The sequence goes on along the minus strand of QEPC01008359.1, from coordinate 2,849,340 downwards.
AAATAATACTTTTTTTTCTAAACAGGATCAGTTTTAATGCGATTATGGCCCTTTTAAAGTGAGGCGCGCCCATGCAGTGGACATGAGTGGCTACGTACCGTTTGAAAGTAGTGGTGGGTGGGCGTGGGTGCATGCTTCCGTGTAACATGCACATCCACCCACCTCCACCCTTTGCCCCAGCATGGAACAACCAGCAAAAACACAGGTTGTGGGGAGTATGTGTGTGCACCTGCATGCACTCACAGCGGCACAACCATGGACCACCACCCCACCAGCCACGGCCCTTTTAAAAGGAGCCTATGATTTGTGAATAATCAATTTAGTAACAGTACTGCTATTTAAAAATAATAATAATTCCAGAACCAATTGTAAAAACCAGGTTAGAGCCAACCTTAGAATTTCCTGTGCCCAAGTCAAAGATAAAATTCAGGGCATCTAGTGGCTCCATCTCCTCTCCCATGCCCTTTTCCCTTTGGGGCACCCTCTGTGGGGCTGTAGAGATGATCCCATTTGGGGACCCAACTAAGAGGGAGCGGAGGCCCTTCACCCTGCCTTGGTGAAAACAGGGGCCTCTGCGGGGGTCCCAGAAGTAATGAAAATAGCAGTTGATAAGGCCAGCCCTGAGTCAGGTCTTGCATTAGTATGAGGTTTGGACTTGTAAGATTGGTATATGGTATTGGAAGGATTTAGTGGCTCTTGTTGGCACAATGTCTAGCCTTTGGCACACTGGAATATAAACAGAGTTAGAGCTCAAAAGTTTTAGAGCTGGATTTCTAGATGAGCATCTACCATGCAGGCATTTCTCCAAACATCTCTGCTCTCGAAAAATGATATTTGTTAGACTTTTAGCATATCTCAATTTCAGTTGAGTTAAAACTGTAGAACTGAAATGAATATGCAGTTCCGTATTTGAGAATCATATTTGCACATTTGAATAGTTCACTGAATATTGAAACAAATAGTAATTGCTGAATATTTACATATTTGTTCAGATACTTTATTTTGGTCAGTCATATTTAATGTTATTGTGCACCAAATTATATCACAAAAATGCTAAATACTGAAGTCACTGAAATGATGGAAATAATCAAAATTAAATATCAGGAACAAATATCCATTCCAGGAAATGAATAAGATTTTTCTTATTGAAATTGAATAGCATTTTGGATCAGTTTCATTGGAAGTAAATTCATTCAAATCAGGGGTGTCCGAAAGGGAACAGCTTTGTTTTCTTTTTCGTATTTGTTTTCATTTCCAATTTTAAGTTAGGTATTTTTCATTTGCAATTTAACTTCATTTTAGTAATTACATTAGTTTTGCATTATATTAAATGGGCATCACTTTGCAAGTCTTGTATTTGTTTAAGCAGTGGTTTTACTTTCCCTCCCTGACAACATTCCTATCCCCAAACTTGCATAGGTAGAGATAATGACAGGCAGGCACTGCACAGTTGGCAGCACTCCAGACGTAACAGGGTGACAATGTGCAGTGAATAACTCAGGAGGGCAGAATATATATGAGAGACTGACTGACTGACTGACTCTGGCAGGGGGAAGACAGTATTTGGGCAGGAAGGGATGGGAGCAAAGAAAGAGGGTATATGGGCAGGATCATCAGTGCTCCCGCTGGAGTTGGTGGTGATCTGCTTCCTCCAAGTCACAGGGCAGCTCAGGGAACCCCAGAACCAGAAGGTTCACTTTAAGGCCCTTTCCAAATGGGTGCGGCTGTGTGTGGGGAGGGGTGGGCACCATGGTGGGTGGACAATGCATAAGCAGCCTATCACATGGATGTCCAAACACCTCCACCCATCTCTATGAACCGAGGCACCTCCATTGTCTCCAATGCCTCCGTGCATGTGGGATCAGTGGAGGTGGGTGGAGTATGGGAGCGCACACGTACCCCCACTCACTGACTGTGGCGGTCAGACAGATGTTCCTCCATGCCCACACAGTCGCACATGTGGGAGATTGGGGGGGGGGCATCCATGTAAAAAGGGCCTAAGAAACACCAGCTGCTTCACCAACTCAAGTGTCATGCATGAACGGTGTGTACTTATGATGCCGCCCACCACAGAGAACACCCATTCACTTGGCACGCTGGTTGGTGGGCAGAACAGGAGCTCCACTACCATCTTAGCCAGGCCTTGCAACACTTGCATGTCCAGTAGGTGAGCGGATGGCAGGTATGCTCATCCAGGGGCTCATAAAGGTAATGTGCAACCATGGTATCCACTCTACCCTTTCCTTGTGGATTGGTCATCCAGGGCAATCATTTCACCCAGCTGCATGGTGACACAGATTGCAGCTCAGAACCACCCTTTCCATGGCTACTGCCCCACCCCCACTCTTCCATGGTCGCCTGGCACTGCTGGACAGAGAGCTGAGACTGGGTCTGTGCCTCTGCCCTCTGCTTGCTCTTGCCCTGGCTCTGCTACGGTGGCATTTCAATTGGGTCTTCATCCCTGTGTTGCTGAGGTGTGCTAGATCTCTCTCACACTTCACAGTGGCCCCACAGATCACACACTCCACCAGTCGGTGATCCTCAGAGTAGTAGAAGTACTGCCACACAGCCAATTTCCGGGGCACTCTTCCTACCTTTCTGCTGTGGGGTGCTGCCTTCTTCACCAAGGAGGCAGGAGGAGAATGAGGTGGAGAAGGAGGGGTTTCCACCAGACTCCCCTTACTCCCAGGATCCTCCAGTGAAGTGGAGTGGCAACCCATGATGCTGCTTCCAGGGGAGGCCTGTGGAAAAGGGGAGCCCGTCCTGCTGCTAGCAGGGCACAAGGTGATAATTATAGGGCTGCTGTGCTGTGGACAGGAGTGATGTGCCCAAGGTGCCCATGGGGTGCCTGGTTTGCTGGTGACAGGGGAAGCCTGCCCACCAGAAGGGGTGGACCTACCAGGACCACACTCAACATCAGCACTGGTGCTGCCACTGGCACTACTACACAGTGCAGGTTCAAAATGTGTCCGCTGCAGTTTCCGTTTCCCTTCATTCCAATGCCGCTAGTGGAAGGCTGGGCTTCGCAGCTCCACCTGTTATCAAAAGCCCAACCTCCTCCCCCAGCAAGTGCTTCATTGAGGGGAAGGCTGTCCTTACAAACTTTGGTGGTGGGCTGCAAAATCCTCATCCACACCCCAATCCCTGACCTGACGGTGCTCCTTCCCCTGCCTTGCATGCTTCAGAGCTGCTAATGCTTTTTGACTTCCTCATTAGTGACAGTGTGTGATGCACACAAAAGAAGATTCAAAGAACAGTACATAGAAAAGTTTTTGTTTCCTAATTCCTATATATAATTCTATACAATCTGTATAAATCTAATCTCTATAATCCCATAAATCCATACAGTACTATCTAATATATATATTATGTAATAATATAATAATCCTATCATTCCTGTATGCCTAACTGATGTGTCTAATCTCAGTATCTATCTTCTATATCTCTCTGTTCTATCTGTATCCTATAATATGAAAGACGAAGAGAAGGTAGGGGAGGGGACAAGTGGAAGGGGAAAAATTTCTAAAATAGAACACACATACAAACTCAAAAAGGGAGAATATTTCTAAATGAAAATTAGAATCAGAGATTTAAATAAAAATAAAACACCTAATTAAGTACAATGAGGAGGAAGGAAACACACAGATAAAGTGAGTGGGATCCGAAGCAGGATAGGGAAGCACAACCAACACCATGAGAAATCTGCCAAGTGCTCTGCACTGCAATGGAAATAGAGGTATGCACCAGCAGGAGCCCATGTCATTTTCTTTTTAGTTTTCTGTTTTTATTATTTAAATCTATTGTTTTTGTTTTCATAAATATCAAATTATCATTTTCATTTTTGCTTTTGTTTTCCATTGGTTTCAATGGAAAACACGTTTTTGGCTGTAACCTTTTTTTCACTATATTTGGCTGAACCTTGGAGTTAATATACCTCCAATGGAAGGGATTATGTGTATCAAATTCCAAAATGATTGCATAAAGGACTCCAATTGTAGAAGCAGTTGAATTATTTTATTTTGCAAAAATCTTCATAAACATTTTTATCTGTACCTTATTTTCCTCACATTTAATGTAGATGAAACTTGGCACGCTTATATCTCTTCCTATATTTACTACCTCTGCCAAATTTCAGAAGGATTTCCTAAAGGATCCTGGTGGTATAAGCAATTAACATATAAATGTATATCTGACTGTAACAGCTTTGTGGTCCAACCAGTGTACATGAAATTTGGCAGGACTGTATATCACATTTCCACAATCATCGCTACAAAATATCAGAAAAATTGGATAAAGGGTCCCAATTTTATATGCCTTCAAAGCTTATGCAGAGAAGGAGCCTATGCCAGGGATTCTTGAATGTGTTACTGTGGTATAAGATCGGTTTGTGATGCCAATTAGCCAGCAGAAAGGTCAACCAAATATTCTCATTCTGTGCTGTGACCATCCCAACATCTCTCCCCCACTTGTTACTTGGAAGTCAGAAGCATCTGTTTAGGAAAGAGTCAATAGAGATTCTCTATGTCCCCTGTCACAGTGCTGCAGGATGTGATTGTGATGATAATTGGCCAGCCCGGATGTGTAAACTGTGTCTCCTGATTGCTGGGATGCTATCCCCAAAGTCCCAGTTATGCCCCTTCTATGCCCCTCGAAGCCACCACCAATTGGTCCTGTAAAGCTAGAAGCATGCAGTAATTGGCCAGTGAATGTGTCTGTCAGTCTTTTAGGTTGCTCCACATCCTCCCTCCTACAGTCTCTCTCCCCCTGCCATGTCAGGTGCCTGCCTCTGACTGGCACTACATGTGCTGCTATTTATCTTTATAATGGTCTTCACATGGAAAACATTATTTGCTTATAAAATTGGCGCCCTTTATCAAATAGTTCTGTAATTTGGGAGAGATGACAAGGAATGTATGTGATACATATCTTGTAAATAGAATGGAATATACAAATGTTACAGCTGGAAATGCATTTTCGGTTTAATGTCTTATACCATCAGGACCCTTTATCCAACTTTCTGACAATTGGCAGGACATTTAAACTTGTGGAGCGACATAATATTTCAGGTTTCATGCAAATTGAATGAAAGATAAAGATTTTGTAGCCATGAATGTGTATGAAGCTTTTCTTAAAATCACAACATTCAATTGCTTCTAAAATCAGTTCCCTTTATCTAATTGTTTCAGTATTTGGTACATGTAGTGCCCTCCATCGGGGGTACAATCTCCCCAAGTGTCATAAGAATTGAATAAGAAACAAAATAGTTATAGCCAGAAATATATTTTTCAGTTTTTTCCCCTTTATTTCAAAAACAGAATGTCGTTTTCATTTCTATTTTCATTATTATTATTTGACATTTTCATTATTGCAATAACGATAATGAAAATGACAATTTTCATTATTGTTATTATATTAACAAAAATGACATGCACACCCCTAGATGGAACTAGCAGTAGACAAAATCTGGTAGGCACTCCAAGGGGGTTGTATATGCTCCCTAGTGCCCTCGCCCCATCCTCCCTGGTTGGCACTGCCAAGTTGCTTGCAGTTCTGAATGAAGACCTACCTCAGGGGTTCTCTGTGTCTGTCATTGTGCTGCCTGATGTGTTCCCAATGCCAATTGGCCAGCGAGGATGCCAATAATATCTTCTGACTGCTCTCCCCTCCGTACTGCCTTCCCTAGAGTACTTTGCATCCTCAGAACAGCCCGTACAGAGACCAATGGGAGCAAAATGAAGAAAATTTCAGACAACTTTTGTTTGAAACAAACTTTGTTTTCGTTGACTTTGTAACAAAATACAGAATACAGTACAGAAGTACAGTAAATACAAAGTACAGAATACAGAAAGTTGTTTCACTACAAATTTAATGAAAATGAATTACACACTCCTAATCAAATTGACCAAATTTGATATTCACTTGAATAACTAATTTCCACTCTAGGTAAAAATACATGGCCTGACTGCAAATGCTGCAGACTTTAAATTCCCATTGAAGACACTTGGGACCTTCATTCTCAATTGAGCAACATTGGCCTCAATCCAACTCTGTGTGTGGGCACACTGCCTGCTTATGTGCTTCACACAGCACACACAGGACCTTAGATCTGGGACCTTCTTGTGTAGTCATTTATACCTGGGCAAATTGATTATCATGCGAGTTTGAGTGTACAATGTTACTATTCTGAAATACGTAACCAGATATTGATAAATGATTGGAATGAAGTTGTTCCTTCTCTTAAATGTGGCTGTCTTTTGATAAATTAGAAGTCAGGACTTGAGAACACATTACCTTTATTAAGTGGCAAATTATTTGTTGCTAATAATAATCACTATTAGAGCTAGGGGTGGGAAACCGGTAGAATCCGGTATCCGATAATGCCGGTAACGGGCGTACCGGCATTATCGGATTCGACCCGGTAATCCGGACCCGGTACCGGATTCCGGGGTACTGGATTTTTTTACATTGCAGCCATTTAAAAATGGCTGCAATGTAAAAAAACTTAAAGCCCCAGCCAAAAAGTTTTTTTAAAAAAAA
>QEPC01008359.1:2752746-2842070 GCA_003113815.1 Sphenodon punctatus | reverse complement strand
TTATTTCATTGGTTTCAATGGGGACACAGCGCCCCATTGAAACCAATGAAATAAATCCGGTACCGGCATACCGGATTTAATCCGGGAATCCGGTTTTCGTAGAACTGGTAACCGGTAAATCCGGTAGCCGGTAATGGGCCCGGGGTCCTTAGAGCTGTATCGACTGTCTCATATGCAAGGGAGGCTCAGAGGAACTCTGTTCCCTTGCAGAGATTTTGTCCTCCTTCCCTGTGAGTCTGCCAAGAAGCAATTCCTGAGTTGTCTAAAACAAAGGCGTTCGACAGTCTACAGATAAGTGAATAACCAAGGCTGAACAGTTGTTTTTAAATACGCTAACGTTTTTACCAAGACAGCAAAATACCTGTTGTATTGGATGCTTTTACACACACATTTCTCCTGGATGTTTTCTGTTACATCGTAAATTTAAACATCCAGATCTTTTAACTTCTGCGTAGAACTTCTCCCAGAACTTTGGTGTGTAAAAAGTTCTCCTGGTAAATTGCTTTGCTCCAGGCAGCTGTGGTCACTTGGTTTCTATGGCAGCCTGTCACATCTACAGCTGCGGCTACTTTAGGCTGCCTCAGGGCAGTGTTGGTGTGAAGAATGCATCCAGGAACTGCCTCAGGGCAGTGTGTGTGTGAAAAACAAATCCAGAACTTACTTGTGGACTTGTAAACCCAGAAGACTGGAAAATCTGGAACTTTAACGTGTGTGTAAAAATGCCAATTATTGCAACATGATACACATAGAATATTTGCCCCTTTGTGACCTTTTTTCTGCCACACAATGTCTCTTCTGTCATATCTCAGGATCATTTTGGTTGCTAAGGCGATCACCTCATCAGCCTCCAACATGGCTGCAATCTCTTACATACCACACGTGCATGTTGCTGTTCTGATTCTGTGACTTCCCCTATTCACATAGTTTATCTATTAGTTGGCCTCTATCTGGATTTGATGTCCCATTGGCCTCTCTTCAGCATTTCCTTGTTCAACATTCAGTTATGCTAAGTTCTAAGCACCTGCAACTTGGCTTCAAATATGGTAAACATCTAAGCAGGGCCAACAAATGATAGCATTTTATGGTCACTTGGCACAGATTAATAGAACCACAAAATGTGCAGGGCAGTGGGAAAATCTAGCCTTGAGAGTGGAGTATAATAATAGAATCAAATCATAGAGTTGGAAGGTACCTCAGAGTTCATCTAATCCAGCCCCCTGCTCAATGCAAGAAATCCGCAGCTACAGCATCCCTGACAGATAGCCATCTATCCTCTGTTTGAAAACCTCCAGTGAAGGAAAGCTCCACCCCTGTGTGGATTTGTTCCACTGTTTAACAGCTCTTACTGGGTATTTTCAGAAGTGACGCAACCACACTTAGACCCAGTCTGAGGTATCGGCTGCCATCCCATGGTGGCAGTGGTAGGGGCACGAAAGTTGAGCGCCCATCACTGAGTAGCCCATGCTGGTGAGTGACAGAGGCAGGAAAAGCAAGCAGTGTCAGCGGGTGTGCAGCAGTGGGAGAGGTGAATAGTGGATGAGGTGGGGCAAGCAGATGCAGTAGGAGACAGCGGCCCTAGGTCAGTGAGACTGTGGACGTGAGAGAGCCTTGTGAATACATACAACACTTCATTTGTAAACAAACACCAGGCAGCCAATTGTTAGAGAGGTAAGGCTATGGGGGGGAGGTGGCATTTTATTTTTGTCAGGGTTCTGCAAATTCCAAGGCCTCCCTGTCCATACCACTATGGTTGTGTTTACACGGATGGTGCTGGGTGTGCTGGTGCGGTGGGCGGAGGTGGTCATGTGTCCTTTACATGGTTACCCACCCACCTTCCCCCATCTCCACACATGGGGCCTTCTCCAGTTTTCTGAGGGCTCCGTGGGTGGAGATGGTGGAGATCGCTCGCGGCATTCACACGGGCGAACACCGACTGCACACCCGTACCCCCACCCACCGCTGGCCATTTACATGGATGCCCCCACCTGCAGAACACCCTCCTGCACACCCAGCGTGGGGGGAAGGGCACATCGGTGGAAATATGGCCTATTCTGCCCTATTTCGTGGGGGGAGAGGGGGCATCGGTGGAAATATGGCCTATGGTTGACGGAACTGGTCGAATTCGGTCCGAACTCCGAACCTCCGAACTGCGTTCACCCATCCCTACCATTTCACTTCTAGCAGGGGTTTTTTGTGGGATTTTTTTAAGTCACTGAAATGTTTTTAAGCTGAGTTTCCTGGTTGTCAGTTGTGGAGCCTGAAGCTGGAATTGGCAGAGTATGGGCAGCAAGAGTCCAACCTACCCACATAAATTGCTTCTTCAGACTTCAAGCTTGAAGGGTAATGTCATCTTTCAGGGTCAGGAGAGGGTGGCTTTTTCCCGGTATCTGTTCTGTTCATATATGGACTCTGACAACAAAAGATCAATTTCTAATTAATTGTATTAGTTGCTGTTTGGATATGGATACCCACTTTCTAAGAGCTAACATTTTGGAGACGAGCTGATTTCAGATATCGGTAATTTTAAAACAACTTGTATGCATTGAGAGAGAGCTGCATTTAGCAAAGTTTTAATGCCTAATGATTTTAGGTCATTACCTCTGAAGCCTAATGGCATCCATAATTACATTGCTAATTCTGCAAAGCGGGTGCATAACAGAGTTTGTGCTCCCTGAGCGACCAACACCTTTTGTGCCTCAGTTTCTGCAAAGTAAGCTACAGGGATTGATATTTCTTATCAAATTTTGGGTGCTTTATTACTCGCAAATTCCTTTTTTCATCATTAAAAAACCCCTTTTCAGCCAAGCTTTATTCTTAATCAAAAGGTCTTCCTCTAATACAACAATTAAAGGTACCATAGGCATCTCTGTTAGCCTAAACCCCTTGGGTTCGCCTCCACATCTGGAAGCTTCTCCAAGTGTACTCACTCAGCTATTTGATCTGCTAAACAGTACTCCTTGTGCCTGCTTCATATACACATCAGCAGCATCCTTTCCCTTTTGAAAAGAAAGTGTTTCCTTAATATTAGTATTAAAGCTTAGCTATCTGGCCTTAATACTAATAATGTGATAGCATCCTAACAAGTATCTGTTGACTTTCTGACAAATTTAGAATCCTTCTCTACTTTCTGCATTAAAAAGATCTGCCAGCTGTAGCTCAAGTGATACAGCTTTGAAAAAAGCAATGTGGAGTTCAAGAGATCACATTTGGGTTGTGAGGGGATGTTTTATGTATGTGAATCCCTTTTTATATCAGAGGAAGGGGTCATAGAGCAAATCTTCAGGGGGCAGAGATTTCATCATCTTAATCACCCACATCCTCAAAGTGCTGCAGTTGCTGCAAATTCTATTGAAAAGAATGGGGTTTTGGGTGGGGGCAGTGATTTGAGCACTGAAGCTCAAGGCTCTTAACAATCCATTTTGTGCAAGGAGAAGTGACACAGGTGGAGAATTGGTGCCGCCTCTCTAATAGGGCATAGAGATATACAGCTTCGTTAAAGGTCAAATGTTTAATTAAAGGTCAAAAGATTGTGGAGGTGAAGATGACATCTGTAGGGAATTTTGGCAAGAGCATGTGGGGAATCAAAGGAAGAAGCAGCCAGGGGGAGAGCATGCAAATAGTTATACCAGGAAAGGAAGAACTGGGACTCCCAATCCTTGGTGCTCTATACCAGTGCAAGCTAATTTCAGTTCAACAGGTTTAATATGCTGGCACAGTGTTTTGAGGACTGTGCTGTAGGGGCATAAGGGAAAGACCTAGAAAGAATAAGCCAGAATAATCATTATGTGGACTATGCTACAGCATGGATCCTCCAGTCAAGGGTGTGTGTGTGTGTGTCCTAGACTGCAGCCTAGTCAGTATAGGTGCCTGGAACTCCTCCTGCCACTGTTGCTGCTTCCTCCACTGTGGTACTTGCTGCTGTTGCTGCATGTGCGGAAGCCACAGAACTGCAGTCACAAGGGGAGCTCCATTCTGCCTCTCCATTGTGTGAACTTCTTGCCAGCCAGGGTGTGGCACAATCATTGCCATGTTCACTCAAATAGTGGGAAGCTTGGGGTGGAAACAGAAGTAATGGCCATGTGGCAATGGCCCAACTCAGATCAGGAAGCTGCAGTGGACATGGTCCAGACCAGGTCAGGCCACACAACAAACTTGCCCACGACCAGGCTGTTGGGGAGGCCAGGAAGATGTACAAATGTACAGCCAGCCAGCCAGCCAGCATCTAGTGTCCCATCATGACGGGTGGCCAATGGTGGCAAGCTGTGGTGGACCTTGATCCGGACCGTGTCTGCCCAGCCACAGCAGATGTGATTGCTCACTTTGGCCTCAATGAGCAGATCTTAGCCTGAGCTGTGACCTGGATGTAGTCTGAGGGTGAGAGCCTGGGCTAGCTGCCGACATGGCCTGACCCAATCCCGGGCCAACATCTGGTGGTGTCTGCCTAAACATATAGGTGAGGTCCGGTGCAAAGTGGATCAAAGCAGGCCACAATGGACCAACATCACGTCTGTTTTTACCCTTGAATTCTGGAGGGCACCAGAGGCACTTCCCTTGCAGCTGTGACGCCAACAGGAAAAGAAAATCTCCACAACCAAGGTCAAGGGAGAGGGATGGAGTGCACTGGGCAGAGAATGGGATGACCAGAGAGAGAAGAAGAGGGAATGGAACAGGGCAAGTGAGCAGAGTACACCAGGACAGAGTAGATGGGAGGAGGGGGAAGGAAGTACAGCAAGTGGACTGCAGGTGAGCAAGAGGTTCAGGTCCAGGGAGAGTGGAGTATGGAGTCACAGCCAGGAAGAGTAGAGGGCATTGCCAGTGTTTAAAGGGGGCACTGCCTTGCTCCTTGTGCTTGTCCTGACTGACACAGTGTGGATCCTCACTCCACCTACCATCAGCTTTTTAATCTGACCTGGGAAGAGGCTGTGGAGAAATATGGAGGAATGGGTGTTGGTGGGTAATAACAGAGAAGAGTGAGGAAGAACATTAGACAGGGACCTGTTTCCACTGCATTTTCCCCATTGCTCCCAGTGAACAAGTTTCCCTGACTATAGATGGGGAGTGAAGCTGGTCAGAATTGCAATTCTATGAAGAGAATAGGTTATACGTCTTGTGGGAAGGGTCAGGAGGAATAAGAGTGAGGCAACTGGGGTGGAGGGTGGGGAACAAAGTGAAACACCAACTACCTGAATCACTCCTGGCCAGCCCACAGTTAAAACCATCCATCCACTGCAAATGGTCACAGGAGGCTATAACCAGGCCCAAAAATTAGCCGAGGAAGCTGAGCTGCCAATGGAAGCTCAGAACATGATCTTGCCATCCTGTAATGATGAACACATCTGAATTTAACAGCTATAGAAATTTGTGACTGGAAAAGTAGAGCCAGAAACCTGCCCGCCTGTCTAAAAGTGCAAGGTGCATGATGCTTTGAGCACTGTGCATTAGCTCTCTTTAGTAGCTCGTGATGTTACCAATTTGGGCCATGTCAAACTTTCCATGTGTATTTAGGTGGCCCCACTGGACTCTAAATTACAAGAATGTATTTCAGAAAGAGAAGATGTCTTGCTGTTCCAGTAATTCTAATGCTGAGGGAGAGAAACGTGTTTCAGGAATTCATTATCATACTGTATTACTTGAAGAAAAAATAAAAGACGGGGGGGGGATCGCTCACCTCAGAGAGGCATGATAATGGAAAGAATTTTCAGTCTGGATGAGACCTTAACATTTCAAAAAGATGAATGTTATGAATTGACCATTAAAATAATAGGGTACTCCAAATCCTTGTTCAAAAGGAGAAAGTGCTCAACCTCTGATCTGGCAGTGCATATGCATATCTAGTGGAGAGGACTTTTGCTTTAACTCATGACTCGACAGCAGAATGATGTATCATTATGGACATTAGGCTCTGATCTTTAAAGTGCTATACCAGCGCAAGACCCATCAGAGCCTTACAGCCTGATGACATTGACTTCCATAGGCTTTATTTGGATCATCTCCTGTTTTTGACTTCCATAGGCTTTATTTGGATCATCTCCTGTTTTTGGTCTAGATACACGGCGCGCGCCTTACAGGTACTTTTCTCCATTTTTTTCTATTGTATTTTCCCCTCCTATCTTACTCACTAACATGTCTGCCCTATTTTCTCGCCTTTTGTTTCCCTCCTCTCCGTCTCCTCTTCCTGTCCATCTTTTTCTCCCTCTACTTTTCTCCTCCCAGCTTCTTCCTCCCCCCAACCGATCACCACTCTCTAACCTCCCCTATACATCCTTTTCTCCCTTGGCTACCTTCTCTCATTGCTCCCCTTCCTCTCCTGTCTCTAGCCTTCCTCGATGCTCCCCTTCTCCCAATCTTATCCCTATTCCTCCTGTCTCTAGCCTACCACGACGCTCCCCTTCTCCCAATCTTATCCCTATTCCTTGCCTCCCCCCTCATCAACTACCATTTTTCTGCTCCCTCTGGAACTGTCGCTCATCTATCAGTAAAGCTCCCTATATCCATGATCTTTTCCTCTCTCGCTCCCTCCAGCTCCTTGCCCTTACTGAAACTTGGATCACTCCCTCGGACTCTGTCACGCCTGCTACCCTCTCCTGTGGGGGTCTCTCCTTCTCTCACCAACCCCGCCCTGAAGGACGGGGTGGTGGGGTGGGCCTCCTTCTTGCTAAATCCTGTCAGTTCCAACCAATTTCTCCTCCCCCCTCTCTCTCCTTCCATACCTTTGAGGCTCACTCCGTGCGCCTCTACTCCCCCCTCCATCTACGTGTTGCTGTCATCTACCGTCCCCCTGGTCCTCTCTCTTCCTTTCTTTCTGACTTTGAGTCCTGGCTCACTTTCTTCCTCTCTGTTGATATCCCCACTCTCATCCTTGGTGACTTCAACATTCATGTTGATGACCCATCTCAGCCCTCAGTCTCTCGCTTCCTCTCCCTAGCCTCCTCCTTCAACCTCCACCTTTGGACCAACTCCCCCACCCATACTAATGGCCATTCTCTTGATCTTGTCCTCTCTAGAAACTGCTCTGTCGCTGATCTCTCCTTCGATCCTCATCCTATATCAGACCACTTCCTTGCCTCTTTCAACATTTCCCACTGTCCCCCCTCCTCTTCCCCTTCTCTACGCCCCTTCCGTGACCTTCAAGCTATTGATCCCCTGGACTTTGCCTCCTCTCTCTCTCCCCTTCTTCCTACAGTCTTCTCTTCCTCCTCCCCTGACTCCGCTGTCTCTGCTCTCAACGCCTCTCTCTCCTCCACACTTGACTCCCATGCCCCTCTCTCTTCCCGCCCTGCCTTCTCCCACAACCCCCGTCCTTGGCTCACCCCTAGTATCCGCCACCTCCGTTCTTGCACTCGTGCTGCTGAACGACTCTGGCGCAAATCCCATTCTCACGCTGACTTCCTTCACTTCAAATTCTGTCTCTCCACCCTTACTTCTGCTATCTCCCTTGCTAGACAACACTACTATGCCTCCCGCATTGAGTCCTGTTCTCGGGACCCTCGCCGCCTGTTCTCTACCTTTGACTCCCTCCTCAAGCCTCCCTGTCCTCCCCCTCCTTCTTCCCTTTCTGCTCAGGATCTTGCCTCCTTCTTCACCTCCAAGATAGACAAGATCCGCCTCGACATCGCTTCCCACTCCTCTCTTCCCACTCCCACCCCTCTCCCTCCTCCCCCTCCTTCTCTCATGTCCTCCTTCTCCCCTGCCTCCCTTAAGGAAATCTCCTCTCTGCTCTCCTCCTCCAACCCTTCCACTTGCCCCCTTGATCCCATTCCTTCCCGCCTCCTCACCTCCATTACTCCCACTGTCGCCCCTTCCTTCCTGCACATCATCAACCTCTCCCTCTCTACTGGCTCTTTCCCTTCTGCCTTCAAACATGCCACAGTCTCTCCTATTCTCAAAAAGTCCACTCTTGACCCCTCTGACCCTTCTAGCTATCGTCCTGTCTCACTCCTTCCTTTTGCTTCCAAGCTGCTTGAACGTGTTGTCTACTCCCGCTGCCTTGACTTCCTATCCTCCAACTCCTCCCTTGACCCCCTCCAATCTGGCTTCCGCCCCCTTCATTCTACTGAAACTGCTCTCGCTAAGATCACCAACGATCTTCTGGTGGCTAAATCTAAACGTCTCTATTCCATTCTTGTCCTCCTTGATCTCTCTGCTGCCTTCGATACTGTTGACCACTCACTCTTGCTGGATTCCCTTCACTCCCTTGGCTTTTGTGGCTCTGTCCATAACTGGTTCTCCTCCTACCTCTCTGACCGCTCCTTTAATGTGTCTCTCTCCAACTCCGCCTCCTCCTCCTTCCCCCTCTCAGTTGGTGTTCCTCAAGGCTCTGTTCTTGGCCCTCTCCTCTTCTCGATCTATACCTCATCCTTAGGCAAACTCATTGCCTCCCATGGCTTCCAATACCACCTCTATGCTGATGACACTCAACTCTATCTCTCTACTCCCTCTCTCTCTCCCTCTGTTCAAGCTCGTCTCATCAACTGTCTCTCTGACATCTCTACCTGGATGTCTCAACGTCAACTCAAACTCAACATGGCTAAAACTGAACTCCTTATCTTCCCCCCTCATCCTTCCTCTCCTTCCTCACTGTCAATAACTATTGATGGAGTCACCATCCTGCCTGTCCCCCAAGCCCGTAGCCTAGGCTTCATCTTTGACTCAGCCCTTTCTTTTAAACCCTACATTGACTCTGTTGCTAAATCCTGTCGCTTCTCCCTCCATAACATTGCTAAGATTCGCCCTTTTCTCTCTGTCTCGTCTGCCAAAACTCTTGTTCATGCTCTGGTCATCTCTCGCCTCGATTACTGTAACCTCCTTCTCACTGGCCTTCCCCGGTCTCACCTTTCTCCCCTCATCTCTGTCCAAAACTCTGCTGCCAGGGTCATCTACCTCGCCAGTCGCTTCGACCATGTGCAGCCCCTCCTCTCTTCGCTTCACTGGCTTCCCCTTCCTGAACGAATCCTGCACAAGCTCCTAGTCTTCACCTATAAAGCTCTTCACAACCTTGCTCCCCCCTACCTCTCTGCACTTATCGCCCTCCATACTCCAGCCCGTGCACTTCGCTCCTCCTCTGTCCCTTCTCTCACCCTTCCACGCCTTCCCTGCTCCCCTAAGCGCCTTCGTCCCTTCTCACTTGCTGCCCCCCATGCCTGGAACTCCCTCCCTGTCCACATCCGCCTTGCCCCCTCCCTTCATACCTTCAAATCTCTCCTTAAAACTCACCTCTTTCGCTCTGCTCTGTCTGACTCTTTATCCTGCTGAGCCACTATTCCTATACCTACGATCGGTTTACCCTTATCCTTGCAACATGGACCTGCCTGCTGTCATTCTCATCGTAACCAAGCCAAGTACGTGCACTTGAGACCTCGCATCTTCATGAATGTTAGACCCCTTGTCTCTCCCTCTGTTCCCCTTCCTATGTCTCTCCCCCAGCTCCTGTCGCTCAGATTGTAAGCCCTAGGGGCAGGGACCGTGTCTATTTTATTACTTTGTAAAGTGCCATGTACACTGCTGGCGCTATATAAATGTTTGTTAATAATAATAATAATAAGATACCCAACAGTATTTCCATTAGCTGTAGGGCTTTTCAATATTTATTATCTCCATGCACTTTTACCACTGTTAAGAGAGGCTAATGTGTGGTGTTGTGGCATGTTTTCTTGCCAGAATGCTTATTTAATAACTTGATTTGAATAGCTTGCAAATAATTTTCTACAGATTTGCCCAGCTTAACCAATGAATAGTCCTAATGATAAAAACAAGTGTTAATTTTATTATCACTTGCTTTAGTTTTTGAATTAGTGCATGGAGGCCATGATCATGAAAAGCGCTTTTTCAACAACATAAAGGAAGATGGTCCATGCTCCAAAGGTCTTGGAATCTAAATATAAAGCAACCAGTTAGAACAAGGAATCAATGAGACACGAATGGTCAGCATGCTAAACATTTAACCATTATTACATTTCTTTTAGATGTAGTAATTCATTTCTAGCATTGTTTGATGTTTCTTGTGCCCCAGAAACTAACCATAAAGTGTTGAGATAATATTTAGCATTTTGTCTGAGTCTCCTATTGTGTTTGACCAATGCTTGATCACCGATAAGATGTGGGGTTTTTTAAAAAAAAAAAAAATGGAAGAGTTGATCTACTACTTAAATGTGAAAATGCATTGAGGTACTTTATTAAGGCTTTTTTTGTTTTGTTTTGTTTAAAGAAAATCGAACTAAAAAATGAAAGTACAGAACAAACTATAACTAGCCACTGATTAATGTGAAGAAAGATATTGTCTGTGGAAATTCTGTCCTCCCAGAAGTTTTCCTTGGACAATTGTCCCATTGACTAAATTCCTCTCCTTTTTTCATGGCTATCCAATCTCAGTTTTGGTACAACTTGATATGCCTTTCTGTAGGTAAATCCAATTGTCGGTATTATCTTTCAGACGAGGACAGTGGTGACAGGCTGGACAAGCTGGACAATGAAGCCTGTGTTGTAGCTCGTATCAGCCCAGGTGATCAAACCTCATGAGTCAGACTTCAAAAATCATCATTTACTTTAAGGTACCTTTGGTTTTTTTTTTTATTTGTCAGCTTCTGAGCAGATAAAATACACTTAGTTAAATTTTAAATTTTCTTCCACCATAAGGACTATGAAACAAGTTTTTATTTTATTTTTTGTTGGGTGTTTTTACACAATCATTTCTCCTGCATGTTTGTTGTTACACCCTGAACTTTGTTAGGACACGAACCCACTCCACAAGAGAATATTGGGGGCTGGTATCCCAATATCCAAATAACCTCTTAAATTTAGGGGGAATTAGCCAAATTTATTCAAAGTAAAAGAAAGGGTCTGTGCATGTCTACTAGGATAAGTCAGAGGACGTGATGCACTGCCAGCTGGCTGGAATTTCCCTCCCACACCCTGACACAGAAAGGAGATACTCCAATAAAAATAAGCGAGATTTATTGACACAGAACTAAGTATAATACATAACCAGTTCACCCACGGGCCAATTAGGATGCTACAAGTAATTATCTATACCCTTCCCCCAAGCACAATTGATATACATACACAATAATTCACATAGAAAAACCCTCCAGTCTGGTTACCCTGGTGTAAGTGGCCGTTGAGAGAGGGAGGGAGGGGGAAAAAGGGGGAAATAACCAATATTACCTATCCAGTCCTGTTGAAAAGGGACAGATGACCCTGTAGATCCAGCAGCATTCAGGGGGGAAGGTACAGAAGCTGCACAGACAGGAGTGTGTGTGGTCTGGGAGAGATCCTTGAGGCAAGCACTCACAGAGTAACCTGCTTGTGTCAGCATTCAAGAATAACCCAACTTTCTCATGGGAGCAAAGGCAGGTATAGGGTCCTTAGAGGAGGGACATGAGGGCTTGCACAAAAGTGGTCCCAAACGTGTTTAGGAATCTTGCACAAAAGGAATCCCAGATGTGTTCAGGAATGCTAGGGCTGAAACAGAAACCCTTGCGTGTTTGGGGGAAAATAGATCCTTAGAGAATTTCAATAGGAGGCATGGCCGGATGAACAAGAGGACAAAAGGGAGTTTCTATAGACAGGGGAAGAAGGCTATTTTTAAACAGACATGGAGCTATCAGCCTAATGATAGATCTATTGATTGCTCAGTTTTAGGTGGCCGTGGAGGGCTCATCTCAAAAGAGGGAGGCTACCTGTTTTTGACTGTACATTGTTTACCCAGAAACCTCCCTTGTTCCATTCTCTTATCCCTTCCGACCATACCGGTTTTGCATGGGGTTTTTCTTTCCTTTTCTTTTTCCTTTTCCCCCTACTGTTCCGCTGCACCCTTTGATCTATGTCTTGTATGGTGCAACCAAGGGTGTGTGTGTGTGTGTGTGTGAGTATGGTTTTGGGGGAGAATGGTATCGTTCCTCACAGTTCCCCATGTTGGGGGCATGGTTGTTCTCATAGCCACTGCCCCTACACATTCAATGCCTCTGGTGTCCTTTGTCGACACTTAGCATTGACATCTTTCACTTGATCCAGCATATGAACCCTATAATGAAAAACACGAGTCCAATCTGAAAGATAATGATCAACACAATCGGGTGGAGCATCAGATTGAACACACCCATCGCCTGCGAGCTCCAACCAAGCAATGTCTTGTAGCAGGCAGGTTGGCCTTTAGCCTTATGCCTCTCCCCTTATGCCGTGATTTTGGAGATGACCTGATTATTATGTTGTATTACAAGGGAGGTGGTTTTCCCGGAAGCTTGCATTTTCTGTCATTCCTGTTGCAAGGAGGGATGAGAGAGTAGGGCCTTAAGGAGGGATAGCCCCATACCTAAAGGGACCAGTTAAATTGATTGGAAGATGGACGGGGAAAGCCTCATATGCTGTATGGTCCAGACCCGAGTTATGTATTTAATATCACAACCAATTATTCTAAAAACATTACAAAAACATCTATTAAAAAGGGAAGCATGGGGGGAATATTCTTATCATTAATAATCACATAATCACATTTAGTTCTAATGCACACACATCCTTTGTCTATGTACATTATTGCTGATTCACTTTCATTTCTATTATTAAATGTACATATAAAATCATTACCGGGAACAGGTGAAAAACAAGAATAATGTATTTCTAAATTTTTATCAAAACAAATAAAACCTAACCCTTCTCTGTGTTTACGGTCTTAAACCCACCCTCCCAGGGAAAAGAGAATTGACTGGGGTTCCAGGAATACAAAAAACTGATCTTGACTAATTTGCCAGTTCAGCAGGACAACTGGATTATACCATCAGCATTTCTGCAGCTGCAATTTTAACTGGTCCTGTATGGAGTCATAACTCA
Organism: Sphenodon punctatus; assembly: GCA_003113815.1. Lineage (NCBI taxonomy): Eukaryota > Metazoa > Chordata > Lepidosauria > Sphenodontia > Sphenodontidae > Sphenodon > Sphenodon punctatus. The sequence goes on along the minus strand of QEPC01008359.1, from coordinate 2,829,248 downwards.
CATTGACCAACTTCCACCAATCATGAAATTCGTTCTCTCCTGTAGTTAATTTGGCTCTGATCAAATTTACAAGTTCCATGGGGATATGTCCCATTTTAGCTTGCCAAATCATCCCCATGGTTACATGTTGGGCAAACCTTGGGCACAAGCCAATGCCAATGAGACATTATTCTGTAGAAACTGTATGCCTGTATGCCTCATCTTGCTCCAGGATCATTTCCCATGTAGGCAGGATCTTAATAATGGCTATCTGGCCTTCTTCTCAATTTCCCCATATCCTTAGTTGCATAGGATACCTTATTCATCAACACCTCAATATTAGCTGCTTCGATCAATGAGGCTCCTGCTCCTATCGGCCCCAACCAATCTGTTAATCCACACTTATTCCTAGATCTGGTGGTCAAGCTTTGCCACATTGAGACCCACTTGAACCACCCTACCTATCTTACTCTAAGAAAAGGGGCACACCTGGGAACGACTCGTGAAATATTCATGCCAGCTAGGTCAACCTGGATTTCCTTTGGGGACACCTGAAGATTCAATAATATCTTCACAGGCTGATCTAGTTTGAGTAAATGCAAGCCCATGACTGGGGCAATTAATTTCTGAAGAAATTCTGCATGATCAGTCAAAGGGTTAATCTCTTCAGGGTTTTGGGTCCCATTTCCACATTCCAATTTATAAACCCCTGCCAATGTCTTATTTCCGTGAAAGGATACATGGCCATAGTAACTGAACCTAATTACCGGCTTAAATTTATCACAATGCCAGGGGAATAACCCAGTTTGGTGGACCTGATTTGTACAATTCATTAACCTTAATTTCCCATCCCGGTGGCTCCCAATTAACCAGTAGGGATGGGCGAACGTGGTTCGGAAGTTCGGAGTTCGGCCCGAAATTGGCCTGTTCGGATGACCGAACTCAAACACGAACACGAACATGAACATACCGAACCGAACACCAAACGGCGAAATGACCGAACATTTCGGTCAGTTCGGATCGCGTTCGGGTGAGTTCAGGTGGCAAAAAAAAGTTCACTGGAAGGTCGAACGTGACAGGGAGGCGTAGTACTAGTCACTGAGGAGCAGACTTCCAGGCACCAGGGGTGGTGGAGAGGCTTGCAAGAAATGAAACTATCTGCCTCCCTCCTTCCCAACACCTTCTGAGCTAGTCACTGTTCCTGAACAGCAGGTGTTGGGTAGGATTATTAGATTGCTTTAAGTTTCATTTCAGTTTTGTACTGAAATGAAACTTAAACCTTAAACTGAAACCATGTGGTGTTTGTGATTCCCCCATCTCATAGATAGATAGATAGATAGATAGATAGATAGATAGACAACAACAAAACATTTCATTGGTTCAGCAAGTTTTGCTATTCACAATACATAAAACATAAATCATTTTACTATTCATATTTCTAAAACATAAAAGCTAAGGGGTAAATTAAGCAACAGATCCAAAGAAGCATATTTGGTTAAGTAAATCAAGCTATTCAGTTCATCATTTTGTTTTCCCTTTCCACAATTAGATAGATAGATAGATAGATAGATAGATAGATAGATAGATAGATAGATAGATAGGTTACGGACAGTAGACAGTTGTAGGAGTTAGCTTAGTGATAGAGATAGCGTTAGTGATTTAGTTTCAGTGTTTGTTGGAGTAGGGCCATATACTTATTAGATAATCCATTTAGTTCATAGCATTTAGAATAGTTAATAGCAGTTAGATTTAGTGTAGATAGATAGATATAATATTAGATTAAAAATTTAAATAAAAAACCCCATATAAAAAAAAATAATAATAATTTAAAAAAAAAAAAAAACATATAAAAGTTTAATAAAACCAAATAAAAAACATGTAAAAAACAACAAAAACACCCATAACAAAACATTTTCCGAACGGTCAAACCCGAACCGAACAGCCAAACCGAACGGCCGAACCTGAACCTGGCGAACAAACCGAACAGCCGACTCGAACAGCCGAACCGAACGCAGCCGAACCAAATGGCCGAACCCGAACCGCGATCTGTTCGCCCATCCCTATTAACCAGAGCTGCGGTGTGTACAATTGGCCATGCTGTCCCAAGTGCATCCGGCTTTGGAGCTGATGTGGAAGAGATATGGAAATCCAAATATTCTGGTCTGGTTTCTTTGGGTGTATAAGTCTAGCATCCGGCACAGGAACTCTGCTCCTGACTCCGCCGCCTGAGGGATGCAGTTCCATACAACTGGAATCATGGGACTTTCCATGGGGTCTTCTGTGCTCATGAGTCCAATCATTTACCATGCCAACAGGGCTACTTCCCTTCTGGTTTCCTGGGAAGACACAAGTTTGGGGGGGGGGGCTCACTTCTGTATGGCAGTATTAGTTTTACAAGACAATGCTTCCACCCATTTGCTGAAGGTGTCTACCAAAACTAAACAATATATGTTTCCTCTTGCAGTGGTGGTGGTGATGGGTCCTATGTATTCTATTTGTATCCTGGCTCAAGGGCCCTCAATGCGCTGATGTTGGATTGAGGCTTTAACTGTCTGATCTGCATTTACCATTGCACATGCCAGACATTTATTAATTATTACACCAATGATCCACATCGGCCTTCACATGGGTCCACCACCCGGTATCTCTAACCAAATCCAAAGTGTCTTCCTTGCCTCTGTGTCCTTCTCATGAACGAACTGTTTTAAGTCCCCCCTGTAGCTTAATGGGGACTAACCAATTTCTATTCCCCCCAGGACCAACAGCCCACCAAACCTCTTGGTCTGTGATAATTGTGAATCTCCCATTGGAGTCTTTTCTCTTTGCTGCCAAGTCCTCTATTTCCCTAACTTTTGTTTCATTTTTTCATTTCATTTTCATTTCATCTTTAATTTATATCCCTCACTTTCAATATTACCTCCAATATCAATTAGTACAAACCCAACAATCAATAATTATACATCTTACAAAATAATCCATCCTCTACCAAAAGCTACCTCCCCCCCCCCCCCGCTTCCACCAGGGGAAGAGAGGAGGGCCTCATCCATTCCACCCACCCGCCCCTGTTCTCACCAGGGGACAGTGGGAAAACCTTCTCAACTAACAATCCCATAATATCAATAAATACAAAATCACCATGCCCCTCATCTCCACCATCATCCCACCCAGCTCTGTGTGGGTTCCCTGCAGCTCACTCCAGAAGCAGGTCCAGTGCCTGTCCTCCCAGCGAGGACCCTGGATTCTTGCTTGTTGTGCTCCAGGGTTCTCTCTTCCTGCTATAATGTACCCAAATCTAATATGGTAGCCCCTGCTCCTGGGGAGCGAGCTCTAGTGGCAACGGGGGCTAGAGGGTGCTCCAGGGAACGATCTTCAGTATCGTCCTCAGGCTGACTTCTGCTTCTTTTGCTAACACATCTGCTTGGCTGTTCCAAAAAGCTGTGTCTGTCTGCTTTTTAGAATGCCCGGCTACATGTGCTACCCGTGTCACGCCAGTTCTAGCTTGGATTAGTTCTGCAATTTTTTTCCATTTGTCTGCATGAGCTACTGGTCTCCCATCTGAGATGATCATTTTTCTTTTTAGCCAAATTGGAAGTCAGACTGCTGCGGCACGAGCAGTCCAATCAGAATCAGTGTAAATGGCCAAGAAGATATTCAAGGGTTCAAAGTCTAAGACTGCTAATACTGCCTGCACATCGGCGGCTTGGGAAGAGTGGGAACATGCTGATCCCTGTTATACCCGCCCATCTAATACTCGGACAGCCGCTTATCCAGTTTTGGGCTCCCCCTGTTCATAAAAGGAGGACCCATCCGTGTACCATACAGTAAATCCTTGCTTGACTGCCTCTTCCTGACTCTTTCACCATTGCACTGGCCAATCTGTCTGTTTCAAGTTGGGGATCAGACACACATGTTCTTCCCCTTCTACTAGCAAGCCGTAAGGAGCAGGGGTGTCTTTCTGCTCTTTATGGAACCCCACCCGTCAGTTTAAAAGGGCCAAAGTCCATTGTGGTATCGGGGGGTTGCTAACCTGACCATCTTCAATCTTGCCTGATATAATGTACTTCAGGGGGGAATGGGGGAATCCGTACTATAACCCTGGATCTTCCTATGATAAATTTCCAGTGCTCTAGGCTCCAAACTAGAGCCAAGCATGCTTTTTCACAGGGAATGAACTCTTTCTCTACATCACTGAGGAGTCTGGAAGTATAGACTATTACCCACTGCCTTCCCATCTGGTTTTGGGACAAGGTCGCCCCTGTGCATGTTTCAGATGCTGCCAATTGGATATGGAAAGGTAGCATAAGATATGGGTGCACTAACGCAGAAGCTTGTGCTAAATCCTGTTTCAAGGTAGCCAGGGCTTCCTGTTGTTCAGGGCCCCACTCCCACACTCGTCCTTTCTACAGGAACTTGTATAGGGGTCCTGCCTTCTCAGCAAAGAACTCTATAAAATCGCTGGAGGAATTCATTGTGCCTAAAATTGCCCGAAGGGAGTGTAGATCAGCGAGTGCATGGATGTTCAAAATCACTTCTATCCTCTGTGCATCTGGGGACCTTCCCTCTTCTCCTAAGCTAATGCCCAAATATTTCACTTGCTTCTGAACTAATTGCACCTTTTCCCTGTTCACCTTGAACCCAGTATGCTGGACAATGGACAATACCTCCCTTGTGATATCTTTAGTTATTTCTGCCTCTGGAGAGTGGATCAAAATGTCATTGACGTAAGAAATAACTGAATTCCTTGACTCTGGTCTCAATTATTCCTATATTTTTGATACTACTGAGTGGAAAATGTTGGGGGAGGAATGAAAACCTTGGGGCGTTCTAGTGAAAATGTATTGTTGATTTTTGTAGGTAAAGGCAAATTTGTACCAACAGGCAGGGTCTAAGGGAATGGTGAAAAAGGCATTTGCAAGGTCTATGACTGAGTTCCAGTGGGATCCTGCAGATACTGCTGCCATGATCTCATTGTGCTTAGCTACCACAGGGGCAAAAGGAGGGGTAACTGAATTCAGTGCTCGATAATCCAGTCATCCTGTAAGTCACCCCGTCTGCCTTGAGAACTGACCAGATGGGTGCATTACAAATAGACTGCATTTGCACTATGATTCCTTTTATGAACAAGCTGTCTATGGTAGCCTGTAGGGGTGGGAATTCTGCTTCTCCCAAGATCTGATATTGCCGGTTTTTGGGTGTATCGACTTAATCCGATAAATCCGATATTTACCTGTACCGGCATACCGGATTTTTAACTTTGGCCACGGTACCAGATTTTTTACATTGCAGTCATTGAAGTCAATAGCCGCAATGTAAAAAATCAGGTACCGCAGCCAATGTTAAAAATCTGGTCTGCCGATACCGGTAAATCTGATACCAGGGAGATCCGATACCAGTACATCCGGTATCCAGTATTCTCCCCGGTGTCCCACCCCTAGCTAGCCTGTATTCCTTCTTCTGCCTCAGCAGGGTATTTGTATTGCCTTTGGGGGAGGGGGTGGATCCTCTCTTTCAATGAGCACCACATATTCCACCTTTCCACATTTGTCCTGTCCTTAATCCATACTCGGGGAAAGGCCTGAGTCCATGGATCATTGGTCAAGGGAAGAATGGGGAGAGGAGCCTTAAGGGCTGTGCAGCGGTGAATGGCTGAAATTTCAGGGAGACCTCCTGGGAGCTGCCACAATATGTCATTTGCCAAATCTATTGTGAACTTGAAATCTCGCAAAAAGGGGCTTCCAATGATACCTCTTTCCTTACCCCAGTGGATGCAGTTTTCCATTGTCCCAGATAGTTTTCCTAATTTAAAGGGGATGTCTTTCCACACTGCAGCTGCCTGAACCTCTCCCCCATACCCACTAAGTGTTATCTGTTTGTTGGTAGGTTCCCCTGTGTTTACCCAATCTGGATCTAGAATATTTATGGAGGCACCTGTGTCTTGGGCTTCTGTTCCCAGATTCCCAATACTAGCCCTGGCATTAGGTCTTCCCCATCTGTCTGGGTGTAATAGAGCAACAATCTGAGGGGGACCTGTGGGAATCGGGCCTCCCTAGTAGATAATATGCACTTCCCGGAGCACTTGCTCTTGTTTTAGTGTCCAGGAAGTGGGGTTCAAATCTAGGTACCTGACTGCGGCTACTGGTCCACTTTTGGAGCTCTGCGCCTGTAATCTCTGGAGCTCAGCTAGAGCTGCAGTTAGAACATGGGTGGGCTGCAGGTGATACTGTCTCATATCCCCCGCCTTGATGCAGGGGATCCGGTGGTGGGGCATGTAACAGCTTTACCCCTGTCATGGACGGATCATTACCTCCTTCAGACCAGTCTCCTGGTGCATGCCAGGAGGTGGAAAGGTGTTGGGCCAGTTCATTGGGTTCACCCCCGGAGACTTATGGAACCAGAGAGGTTCCAGAATGCTCTGGGGGAAATACCTTCAGATCTTGATGATCATTCACTCAGTGATCTCATTGCCTTCTGAGACAGCTTGTTGGCTGAGACTTTCGACCGAAGGAGTTCTTTGCTGCCCTCATTGCGTCTGCAAAATCATGTCCAACAGAGCTTTTCTGGGTGGTGCGGAGGCCGGTCAGTCCAGCCTCTTTCCAACTGGAACTGGAATTTTCCAGTTCCCGCTGTGACCTGTTTGCTGATTTTTTTGCGAATAAAATTGCCCAGATTCACCACGATCTCAATGCTGCATTTATGGCAGTGGATGTATCAGAGGTACAGGAAGCCCTGTTATGTCTGTTTTTGTTTGATCAATTTTAGTGGGTGTCGTCCACTGACATGGCAGATGTCCATGGGACTGTTAGGGCCACCTGTTGCGAATTAGATCCGTTCTGGTCCTGGCTGGTGAAGGCCAGCCAGGAGACACTAGGGCCATCGCTGGTGGGGGTGGTCAATGCCTCCCTTAGGGAGGGCAGGGTGCTGAGCCATCTCAAAGAGGCAGTGGTGTGGCTTCTGCTCAAAAAGCCATCTTTGGACATTGACTTCCTAGCCAGCTATCAGCCAGTCTCTAACCTTCCCTTTTTAGGGAAGGTTATTGAGCGGGTGGTGGCCCGGCAGTTACAGGAGCATCTGGACCGGGTTGGTTTTCTTGATCCCTTGCCGTCTGGTTATCGCCCCAGGTTTGGCATGGAGACTGCACTTGTGGCCTTGGTCGATGACCTACACCGTGAATTGGATCAGGGCAGATCCTCAATTCTGACCTTACTGGATCTGTTGGCAGTGTTTGATACCGTTGACCACAAGATGTTGGTGGCGAGGCTGCGGGAGTGGGCTGAGGTGAGCGGAATTGTTCTTGAATGGTTCCACTCATTCCTGGCCAGGAGAACTCAGCGAGTGGTTCTTGGGGAATGTACATTGTCTCCCCGGAATCTCACATGTGGAGTCCTGCAGGGTTCTATTTTGTCCCCGCTCCTGCAATGTGTATATGCAACTGTTGGGTGAGGTCATGAGAGAATTCGGCATACGATGTCATAATTATGGCGATTATACACAACTCTACCTCTCGTTTTCTGGAGACCCAGGCCCAGCAGTCTCCGTGCTTACCGATGCTTGGCAGCTGTGGGGGACTGGATGAGGGCGAGCTGTCTGAGGCTGAATCCTGACAAGACGGAGGTGATGTTGGTGGGTAGGGCTGGGCGTGGTGGCTCCCATCGTTGGTGGGGTCTACCCCCCTCTGGCCGCTCAGGTCCATACTCTGAGGGTGCTCCTCGATCCACAGCTCCACCTGGATTGTCAGATGGAGGCTGTGGTGAGAGATGTATTCCGCCAACTACATTTGGTGTGACGGCTGCGGCCATATGTCTCAAACTCGGATCTGGCCACCCTCATCCATGCTTTCATTACCTCTTGACTGGACTACTGCAATGTGCTCTATGTGGGGCTACCCTTGGCAATGGTCTGGAGGCTGCAGCTGGTCAGAATGCAGCAGCCCGCCTCCTAATGGGGACGGGTCACCACAAGCACATTACACCAGTGCTCTGGACCCTGCACTGGCTGCCTAATGTCTTCTGGGACCAATTCAAGGTGTTGGTTATGACTTATAAACCCTAAACAGCTTGGGTCCTGTGAGACTGCCTCAAGCCTCGGGTCATTTTGCAGCCCTTACATTCAGCCGGGGGCGCCCAACTCGAAGTCCCCTGGGTATTCCGGGTGGCGACGGTGGGGAGGGCATTCTCGGTGGCCGCACCTCGGCTGTGGAACTCTCTCCCATTCGAGACCCGTCTTTCCCCTGACCTTCCCTCTTTCCACAGATGTTGTAAGACCTGGTTGTTCCGCCGGACCTTCAGGGAGGGTGTGTGGAGCGGATTTTATTTTATTTGTTAGCCGCTATTTTATGTGTTGATTTTATATATTTTATATTCTAATTAGATTATTTTATGGTGATGTTTTTATGCTGTTAGCCTCCCCGAGCTGCCGAGTTGCAGGAGGGTACGGGATCTAAATGTTTTGTAAATGAAAACATAAAAAAAGATCTACGCTGGTAGCTCCTAATTCATTCCATAAGCAGGAGCGGAGGGAGACTACTCACTCTCAGTTAGCAGGGGCCCTTGGCAGGAATTGATTAGCGGGTCCATTCCGCTGATTGCTCTGGGGTCTGGGTCTAACCGGGAGGCTTGGAACCTGTCCTCGGGGAGTGGATGAGTGGGGGGCATTATTAATTAAGGTAACTGCTTGGACTGGCTCCAGTTGGGGTTTCCGAGCTGCCCACTTATGTCCTCCCATGTCCCTCATAATGTCAGCTACCAGCTGGATACCTGCTGGCAATTCCTCCCATGTGATCTGGTTTATATCTATTCTTCCTAACACCAATCTAGTCTGTGAAGTCAATCCTGCATAAACCACCTCGATAAATTCTCTATTATCATATTGCATGATCTGTTGTTCATTCCTCTACTGGCACTACTACTTCAGCTATAGCCCCAGTAGTTTCTTCCTGGTCATGTAACCCTCAGGTTGCTCACCCAAAGCCTGGGATTCTAATAGGAACAACCTCTGGGGAATCTGCCCTGGAATCATAACTCTCAACACTGCCCTCATCCTTTTGTTGCAATTAGCGCCATGGAGGTCAGCCATACTAAGCCCAACTTCTAATGTTTAAGCCTCCACGAGGGGGCACTGGCCTGAGCTGTGTTAAATCCACCCCATTTGTGGTTGGGTACATTTGCCACACTCTGGCCATCCATGCTATTACTGTATCGCATCCTAGGGGACCTAGCTGTTCCACTCTACCTTTTGCCTGGGTCGTGGACCATCGGATCATCTCCCTAATCTCCTCATGAGCCTGTCCACCTCTTCCCCCTTGTATATCTATCTGGCGGTTCACAATAGGGGCAAAGGGTTCTGGGTCTCGCCACGCCGGGTTGCAATGGGCCTCCAAGATGGCATCTAGGGGTATTTTGGCTGCCCTGAAGCAGGAAAATTTGAAATCCATCTCCGAGTAGTCCTCAACGCACATGCAGCCATTAGACCTCGGTGCACGCTGAGTTTCCCCCAAAATCTCTGGATGGCCTGCTCACAAAGTTCATGGCTAACCACATTCTTAGCAACTCGATTCTGGTTGGCTAAGAAGCGGGCTGCTGACCTGACTTCTTTTAACTGGGCTTTGTTTTCTGCTAGTTCCTGTTCTGCTTGTTTAGCCTGAGCTATTGCTATGTCACTCTCCTCTTGGGCAATCTTAAGGGAATTTGTCAACCTCCATTTTTCTGCTATAAATTCACATTCCTTCTTGTCCTTTTCTACACATTTCTCTTCTAATCCTTTTGCCCTTGCACAGTCCCCTTCCCACTGCTGTCTGATCTTATCAGTGGCACCTTTTTCTTCCTTTATCATCTCCTGCATATCACAACAGGCATACCATAGTGCGCAAGTTGCACAAACTTCCTTTTTGCTTCCTTTTGGCTTACACTTGTGGCAGAATTCTGCATAAGTCCCACATACAGAAGTGACCAGGTCCTTGGTTTTAAAACCTCCTGGCTGCCATGGGCATTTCCCTTTCTTTGCTATCTAGTTTTGACACCCCACTCTCCTTGTGAAGCAAACCATCTATGGCTACACTCAGAGAGGTTGCCATAGCTAGATTTTATCCCTGTTCTGATCCATGTGCTTCTTTGCTGGTCCTAAAAATTATTCCAACAGGTCCCAAAACTACAAAATGCAGTTCCAAGACAACTCAAGCTATTCTCAGAATATCCCAGAATTAACAAAGGCAGTTACAAGACAACTCAAATTATTCTCAAAAATCCCCAAACTACCAAATCCAGTTCAAAGACAACTCAAACTATTATCAAAATATCTCTGACTTAACAAATGCAGTTCCAAAACAACTCAAACCTATTGTCAAATGTCCCTAGACTACCACTATAGTCCCCAAATGAACTTCCCAAGTCTATTCTCTATTTCATAAGATCCCAAAACTGCTAGCGCAATCCCAAGATAGCTCAAGTCCTCCAATTTCTCAAATGTGTGCATAAACCTCAGAACCAACTCTATGGCTCCAAGACAACCCTCGCAAACCTTGGGGCTAACTCTATAGTCCCCAAGATCTATTCTTGGAAATCTCAAGACCAAGTCTATGGTTCCAAGACAATTCCTAGTTCCCGGAGCTAACTCTATAGTCTTCAAGTACAAATTCACAATTTAAATCTTGAACAATCCTGGCCAGTTGTAGTTACACACTCCGTCTCCGTGGGTTCCCACACGTGTCCTGAGTGGGTTACCACCAGACTGCCCACATTCTCCACCAATTGTTAGGACACAGACCCACTCCACAAGTGAATATTGGGGGCCAGTATCCCAATATCCAGATAACCTCTTAAATTTAGGGGGAATTAGCCAAATTTATTCAAAGTAAAAGAAAGGGCCTGTGCATGTCTACTAGGATAAGTCAGAGGACATGATGCACTGCCAGCTGCCTGGAATTTCCCTCCCACACCCCGACACAGAAAGGAGATACTCCAATAAAAATAAGCGAGATTTATTGACACAGAACTAAGTATAATACATAACCAGTTCACCCACGGGCCAATTAGGATGCTACAAGTAATTCTCTATACCCTTCCCCCAAGCACAATTGATATACATACACAATCATTCACATAGAAAAACCCTCCAGTCTGGTTACCCTGGTGTAAGTTGTGGCAGTTGAGGGGGGTGGGGGGAGGAATAACCAATATTACCTTTCCAGTCCTGTTGAAAAGGGACAGATGACCCTGTAGATCCAGCAGCGTTCAGGGGGGAGGGTAAAGAAGCTGGACAGACCGGGGTGTGTGTGGTCTGGGAGAGATCCTTGAGGCAAGTATGCACAGAGTAACCTGCTTGTGTCTGCGTTCAAGAATAACCAAACTTTTTCATGGGGGCAGGACTAGTTATAGGGTCCTTAGAGGTGGTGCATGAGGACTTGCACAAAAGGGGTCCCAAAGGTGTTTAGGAATGTTGCACAAAAGGGATCCCCGAGGTGCTCAGGAATGCTAGGGCTGAAAGAGAAACCTTTGTGTGATGTTTTCAGGAAAATAGATCCTTAGAGAATTTCAATAGGAGGCATGGCCAGACGAACAAGAGGGAAAAAGGGAGTTTCTATAGACAGGGGAAGAAGGCTATTCTTTAACAGGCATGGAGTTATCAGCCTAATGATCAATCTATTGCATGCTTAGAGTTTTAGGTGGCCGTGGAGGGCTCATCTCAAAAGAGGGAGGCTACCTGTTTTTGATTGTCCCATTGTTTACCCAGGAACCTCCCTTGTTCCATTCTCTTATCCCTTCCGACCACACTAGTTTTACATGGGGTTTTTCTTTACTTTTACTTCTCTCCATTCTGTTTCCCTGCACCCTTTGACTTGCGTCTCATATTGTGCTATCAGAGGGGGGAGGGGTGTCTATGGTTTGGGGGGAGAATGCTGTGGTTCCTAACAACTTTCTGTGTGTCTAAATCACCAACCCAGAACTTAAACATTTGACTCTTTGAACATCTGCATATTCTCACAGAGTTAAGAAGTCCTTGATCCCTGTGGTTTTACAAATCTGGATCCTGTAACATCTGGGTGTCTCCCAGAACTAGCGTTTTCTCCTAGTAAATTACTTTGCTCCAGACAGCTGTGGTCACTTGGTTTCCATGGCAGCCCCTCACGTCCACAGCTCAGCTACTTTAAGCTGCCTCAGGGCAGTATGTGCATCAGGAATACATCCAGGAACTTACTTGTGGACTTGTAAACTCAGAAGATTGAAAGACCAGCACTTTAAAGTGTTTTAGTGTCATGTGAATCTAGTTGGGGCTTTAAGGAAGAACACCAATTATCAGTAGACAATTGATAAATAATGAGCTGTCAAAATTACATTTGATTATACTTTCTTTCTGAATCCAACTGCAACAACAATCTCTGTCTATATATTGAACTTTCAGCACTCTTGTACGAATGTGTGTGTGTGTGTGTGTGTGTGTGTGTGTGTGTGAGACTTTTCCCACCTGTACTTCCTCAGAAGCGGAAACTCTCTCTTCACCATCAGAGCTTTCTGGCAGCAGCAATCTCTAGCTTCATTCCTCATAGTTTCAGCCAAGGGATTCCAAAATGGCCAGGGATTTTGCTTACTCATGGCTGTGTCACCAGTCAGAATTCCTATTGCTGTTGGTCGCTGGGGAAATTTGAAATGACTGCAGTGCTGGAGGAGGCAGCAAGTGGTAGCATAAAAGTGATGGTGGTAAGGGGTGGGGAACCATGAGAATGAGGGATTGCTGCAGTTGGTGGTAGGGGAGGATAGGGTCAACGGGAAAGCAAAAGAGGGCTGTAGAAGACTACAGGAGCCAGTGAGTGAAGACCATGGGAGAGGGCAGAAAGGGAACAGAAATGAAAGTGGGAAGACAATCAGAAGGTGCAGTTCATTAGGGGGAGTAAGACGTGGGGCCTCCAATATATGACACATGACCACCATGATCAAAGCCCCAGTTATGCCTGGGCTGAGAGAAGACAGAGGACCATAATACAGTAATATAAATTATTACATATTCTCTCACAGATACAACACACAACTTTGTTTGGCAATTCATCACAGCACACACACTCTCTTTTGGTTTAAGGTTTAGAAGTTCACAATTCTTCTTGACAAATTGTTTGAGAGGGTCTGAATCCCTAGCCCAGCAGAACCTGTACATTACTGCCCTCCTTTCATCTGAGCAATACTGGCAGCGGTTGTTTCTCTTCTAGAAGATACATCTATATTTCTTCCCACAGTCTCAGACTGAGCAACCAGTGCTGCTCATTAATCTGGCATGAAGGAAATCAAAATGCAAAGCCCAGCCTGTTACAGAACAACGATGACACTTTGGGCTGGAAACAAAGAATGAAGGTTCTTTCAATCAGTAGCAATCAATTAAGTATAATTTCCAGGAAGTGCCCTTTAACCCTACATAAAATCAAAGTTATCAATTAAATGAGACACTTTCTGAGGTATGCAAATAGTGTCTGTTTCATAAAGCAAAAAGACGGATGCATGTTTTAATATCATTTTTAAAGGATCATCTAAGATGGATAGGTACTATAATTATTTTTTAAAGACAATATAAAAGAAGGGCATTATAAACAGGACATTTTCTGACACTAGTACTAGGGCTTTGATATGTGGTGTTAGGACTTTTTCTCGCATGTAAGCATAGTACTAGAGAGTGACTATCTGCCTTCTTCTTTTCCCACAAGCAGGAGGGACCTGAGGTTAAATAGTTTCCCTTTCCTCAATTTCCCTGTTTAGAAACTTACAAGAAACTGCCAGCAGGGGGAGCTGGTATAACAAGCAGTCAGTGAGACAATAATGATGTGAGTTGAACACAAAATCTATAAAAACTAGTGCTGAACCAAATAGTAAACATTTTATTTGCGACTATTTCCAAGTTTCCAAGGACTAGCTCTGAGTGTTTGGCCTTGGTACTCGGTAAAATATTTGGTAAAATAAAACTGAGTACCAAGTATTTTCTGAGTACTGAGTACCCATATATAGGGGCAGGAAAAGCCCCGTATGTTACTCATTTGAGGATTTACCGAGTACCGGGCCAATTTCTCGGTTACATGGTACTTGGTAAAACCAAGTCGAATACTGAAATAGTAAAAAAACAAGTAATTTTGAATCACTGAGTTTCAGGACCAGTAAAAATGGATGAGTTGGCTTCTAGGAAAGATATTGGAAGTCAGGTACCACAATCCCATACAGAAGGTTGAGTTGCCTGGAGTAGAAACCTCCCTCTCCACTTTAGCTCTGCTTTTGTTCACAATTAAGCACCTCCTTTTTTCATGTTGTTTTAACCACCCTACTTGTGGGAACTGTTGCCAGGTTTTAAGGTAATATTGATTTATTTGGATCCATTTCCTAATTGATAATTAATTAATAATTACGTAGGTTCAAAACCTGGACACACAGCTAAATTATGCTAATACCCAGAGAGATTAAAATGACTACATAAATAAAGAGAAACACATAATTAGTAATAAGAATATAATTGAAAATATTTATGAAAACATAGAAAAACATTTTCTATGGGACAAGACCCCAAAACAGAATAAACCCTTAATAAGTGGTTTATATAAAAGTATTTCAAGGTACATGTTACATGGATAGAATTAAAGTTAAACTTAAGATTGTTTTAAGTATTAAAAGTACAAAGGTTAAAATAATAAACTTAAAACTAGCATAGTTACCCAGGCATACAGGCTTAAGAAAGATGAAGGAAGATCATGTGACCAGAGGATCACCATGGTGACCAAAGAGCACCACGAGAGTGTTCATGGCGTCTAAGGTAACATTTCCTTGGTGACTTACTCTTTTATAAGAAAACTGACGTCACACTCAGGCTAAGTAATTCATATATTATTAACTGCCAATAGCATGGTTGAAAAGAGTTGATGCCTGCATAAAATTATAAATGTATGACAACGTTTGTGGTTAAGATATTGGGGAACTAAAGTCATTACCTCCACCCATGAAACATCCTGTTTTTATAAACTATTTTAAACCTCAATCTTGCAACCCATTTGTGCAACAAAGATGTTCCCTTGAGTGTATGCCTCTACTTCCCTAAATATGAGCTTACTCATATTTTCCTAAGCATTAACTAACAAGGTTAAAAGTTAAGCAGGGGAAAAGTTATCGGAAGACCAAATATGTCCAGGCCTTTATGTCCAAACTAAAGCCAATATGTTCAGACTATAGTCAATCTGTTAAACGTATCTCACATAGGTCAAAACTGAAGGTAACAGACCCCCCCTTGAGGCTATTGAGGGTAAAATAATATAACCCGAAATATCCTCACAATTATTAATCAATGGATACGTTTAACTATTACCCCCCCAACTTCCAAACGTACAACTCTAACCAATATATTTTAAAGTCCACATTCCAACAATCCCTTCATTAATACATAAATTTAACCAATCTTTACAATCGAAACAACTTTGAAAAAAAAAGGAACTGCCTAAATTTAATAATAAATTTCAAAAAATTCCAATTGATGAGTGACACTAAATTCAATTGTTTCACCTGCTTGTCCCATTTTCACTTCAAATATCAAAGTATTGCATTCTGGTACAACTGAGTTTCATATCCGTGATGTTTTCCTCTTTACATGAGTACCCACCTCAAATACCTGTCCCCACCACACCAGTTTATAACACAGGCGTTCGGGACAATGGTTTTGAATTATTAATGGTACTATTGAAGATGAAAGTCTTTCTTTTCCTTCTTTATTAACGTACCAGTGTCCAGATTATGCCAATAAAAGGATCAAGACAGGGAATGAAATAAGGAAATAAAATATTTTTAATTTATCTAATGTAATAGGAGGAATGTTTTCCGATTCCAAAATAATTTGGTGATCATTATGATATGGCCCTTGCCCATAAAAAAAAAAAAAAAGATGCATAGATCCAAGGTCCCATGGTTACATTGTTTAAATATTATTATTATTTTTTAAACACAAAAATCATTTGGATAGGATTAATGCAATGTGGAATTCCTAAGGCTCCCTACTGGTTAAAATAAAGCCCCCTTAATGGGTTTAATCAAAATATAATGTAGAATGGCCTCATAAACATAAATCATTTGATGATAAAGATATGCTAAAACAAATATAAAAATTTAACTTGTGGTTTTTTTTTTATGAACTATATAAAGGAAAGGAGTAAAGGAAAGGAAAAGCAATACATATATATATATATAAAAAAAATATAGTGAATAACTAAAACAAAAATCTTTGCTCATCGATTACCACATCCTATAATTCCTTCTAACCTGTTTCTCAACTTTTTTTTTTTTATTACTTGCTTTAACCTTCTACCTTTCCCTTCTTATTCTTCTATACTTAACTTAATCAAACTAAAATGATAATATAACAATAATTAAAAACAACAAATAACAAACACAAGTAAAATTCAAATACAATTATTCTGTGGTGATACAATAAAATGATAAGTGAATGTATGGTATGTGGGGTTTCAATTTATAACTTAAGTCCTGAAGTATTCTTCTTTATGAAATAATGTTAATGTCCAGGTACTAATACTAATGTCCAGGTGAGTGTCCAGGTGAATGATGATAATAGGTGTTAGCTTTATTTCACAAGTGAAAAACAGATGATGACACGTATGACACTCAGGATCATCAGTATGAAGTATGATGACATCATTATGGAGTATGAATTAGGATGAAACAGTTCATCTCCTTTGGACATCATATTCAAAGGACTGATTGTAAACAACGTCAGGGTAGGATACTTTAATTTCCTGTATA
Organism: Sphenodon punctatus; assembly: GCA_003113815.1. Taxonomy (NCBI): domain Eukaryota; kingdom Metazoa; phylum Chordata; class Lepidosauria; order Sphenodontia; family Sphenodontidae; genus Sphenodon; species Sphenodon punctatus. The sequence goes on along the minus strand of QEPC01008359.1, from coordinate 2,812,509 downwards.
AAAGCAATCTCAAAACAGGTAACAAAATATTCATTAATAAAATATAAGTAAGAAAATGTTCAGGGGCATAATAAAGTAAACCATAATGGTCTATTAATGTGAAATTACAAATTTGGCATGCTGGGGTGTGTCTATAATGCTGTTGAGATTATTCCGGACATAACCCCAAAAGCAAACATATATATATATGGTACCAATTGTCCCCTCTCAAAACCTGGCCAGGATTTAGAGAGTAGATATATCCATAAGCTTTATTATCAATATGGACATCCACCAGCAGCCATACTAATCATAATGAACATGGATGATGAACATTAATGTGTACATTAATGATGATGAATAACATTAATATGTGCACACGCATGTAAAAATAAAAAGTATGTAAAAATCAAAAATATATCTCAAAAATATATCTCAAAATATATCTCAAAAATATATCTCAAAATACCTCAAATCTCACCCCCCCTTGATTTCTTTCAAAAATATTGAAAAAGGGGAGAAAATATGCTGAAAGAAATCAAAAATATAGTTAAAAATCAAACATGAATCAAGGGGAGCAACTAAAATGGGAGGAGAGAAAATAAAGAGGAAAATTAAAACTAAAACAAGTTTTCTTTCCCCGTTAAGGCCATGTTGTTGTTTTTTTTTAGGCCTTGTTTTAAAATAAATTATTATTAATTTGGTTAAGTTTTGGACATATACAAACAAAAACAAACAAACACCAACAATAACCAAAAAAACAAAATAAAACAATAAAAACCTTAAACAAAATACGCACACGTAACATGTATAAGTCTGCAAAACACAAACCTGTAAATATAAAAACCACAAACAAAAAAGCACAAAGCACAAATAATAATAAAAATATATAAAAAGTATAATACCATATGTTAAACAAAACAATACCATACTTAAAACATCCAATATAAAACAAGTATATAGCATGTAAATAATGTAAAATCATAACCTTAAAAATAAATTTGCATAAAGGACAAACACAAACGAGCAATGCAAAAATTTAAAATTAAAGCACAAAAAGCCTTATAATACTTTAAAACAAACAGTAAAACAATAAAACAAAAACCTAATGCCAATTATTGAAAAAGGAAAAATTAAAATGCAAACAATTACACAACTGTTAATAGCATTTAAGGTTTAAACCAATTCCTGCTCTGCAAGAAAGGAAAGAGTTAAACTTTTTTAACCTGTAAAGGAAGAGTTAAATGTTCTGTAAAAAAAACAGTTAACCCGGATGCCAGCTATTTCCTGAAAAGTGGGCAAGTATAATTAATTTATTTAAAACAAAAATGCAACAGCCACAGTAAATAAAATATTAAAACAATAATATATATATAATTATAACATATGCAACACAAAACGGAAAACACATTTAAATTGTAACCAGCAGCCCAACTTAAACTGTTTTGTTTTTAAAACACCAAGTGGTGGTTTGCTCAATTAGTCAATTTCCTGTTTCACAGCAACATACTTTTAAGTTTTAATACCAACTTGCTGCCAGCCATTGCATGCGTCTTCATTATGGGTTAAAAAAAATTTAAAGAGACATATTGGATTATTGGACTTGCATGGATTGTATAAATTCTTATTTGTAATTTGGATTATCTTTGGAAATGTTTTTGGACCCACTTAAAATAAGGTAAGACATTTTATAATATTTAATGAACCATAATTAAGCTGTGGGAAGATGTTGGAAAAACATCAATGAAGAGGGACACATCCTCAGAGAAACTGAGAGTTACCCACCATTGGGATTTTAATAAAAAGTGTGTTACTGAATACAAAAGTGTATTAAAAAAAAAAAAATAATAATACACAGATCCAAGTGACAGGGCAGTTCTTTTTGAACTCCCCCCCTGGGGACGTTACTAAAGCTACGGCACCAAAATGGTCTGGGGAAAATTACACTCTGGGGACAACTTCCTCTATTTACTTTAGTAGTAAAATTTTTACCTTAGATTCAAAAATTATCTCACTGCTTTCTATTACCTTACTGCCTATCCTGTGCATATCCTGTGCCATAAGGAGATACTGGGCTACATGTAAACTACAGGTCTAACAAATATATAAAGGTAAAAGTTGAACATGTATGCAATGTGAAAGCTGAGACTGAAAACTCACTTCACAAAATGAACAAATGCAAAGTCATGCTGAGTGTGTATTTTCGAGTATAATCTTATAATGCATGCTTATCTATCTTTTATTAAACTTCCTTTCACTGAACTTCATATGGTTCAGTGGAATTACTAATTTTAACATTTGCAGAACACAGTTTGGGTTAATTACACACAAACACAGACAGACCTAAAGAGAAAGAGTCTGTGCTGGGAAATTCTGCCACTGAAAAGGTGACAAGAGAGTTCCCCCATTGCAGGCTCAATCAGTTCCAAAAGAGAGCTGATCCAGTGAACTGCAAACCAGGGAAACTGAGTCATGGCAGACTAGAGTGGGTAGTGAGCCCCCAATGCCATGACAGTGGTGCCCTACCAGAGGGAATAAATTCCAAAACTGTGTAGGAACTAAAGCAAAAGAAGCAGGCAAGAGATTATACCGGAGTACTGTATTTATTGTTAATTTCTCATTTCGGGCGACACCCTGTATGGAAAAAGGTGGACATTTTACCCGGGTGATATTAAGAGAAAAACAAGGAGCAGTTATTTACCCTCCCAGCTAGTACTAGAACTAGGGGGCACTCCATAAAATTCATAGGTGGCGAGTTTAAAACAAATAAAAGGACTAAAAGGACTAAAATTTAATTATTTATTTATTTATTTATTTCCACTCAGCATATAATTAGGTTGTGGAATCTACTGCCAAAGGCTGTGATTAAGGGCCAGTACTAGAGCTGAGTTGAAAGAGGTTTGGACAAATTTTTTGAAGATACAGCTATTAGCCAGACAGGATCAGGGAACATGACGGAAGCTGAGGGAAGACAACATGGCCCCCATTGTGACCTGTTGGGTGCTTTTCCCAAGCCACCATGATTAGCCACTGTCAGAGACAGAATACTGGGCTAGATAAACCATTTGTCTGACCCAGTATGGCATTTTTAATATTTTTCATGTTTTTAAACCCTGTATTTACAACTATGCCTGGAAAGGCTGATACCTGACCACATTTTTTTTGGTTTAGGTTTTAACCTAGAAGATTTGGGTGATTTGGACAGGGGTTTTAATACCTTGGGAAATAATCATTATGTACAGACCCAAAGCTTTTTATTTAGCATACAGCTGGAGATGAAATCTCCAGGTGTCTACTTATAACCTATTCTACTTAATGAGAACACGTTTCCTGTTTTTGTCACTGACAGGTTAAACATGCTCTTAAAACAAACACACACATAAAACTATTTCAGTTTACTTCTATTATGTAAATATATATATATATACAAAAGTAGAACTTTTCCTTTCTGCTACGTTCCTCGGAACTAGTCAGAGTTTAAGTTCCTCTTTTTCACTGACGACCGCAGTCTGTCAGGTTTTTTTTTTTTCCCAAGAACTGAGAAGTTTTCAAGACAACTGTCCTTTCCTCAATCAGTCTGAGAGAGTCTAATCTTAGACTCCTATCTAAGATCAACTATTCAATGAATTAATAACTTTTAATCAATTACTGACTCTCCTATCTTGAAAATTCTGCGTTACTGAATTCCCTCCGATCCGAAGATAACCTTGGGGCGAACCTACTCCCGTGTTCCTTGTGGATCCAATAAGGAACGGTTTTTTAAGTCAAAACAAAACGCAATGGTCGGGCTGCGTAACACGCAATCACGACTTACATTCCCTGGTTCAAATGATTTAATTCTTTTTTTTTTTTTTGGAAATGCCTGACCGCAGTCAAGGACTTACTTTCCCTTGATTGGGAGATTGCCTGGCACGCAGCCAGGGCTTATGTTCCCTTGTTCAAGTGATTTATTTTTATTTTTTTTAAAAAAAAAAACACCCCTCTATAAACGAAACAAACAACATGCATACAAAACGTGTCTTTTTTTTTTTAAAACAATTGGTCACCAATCTCTCTCAGGTATCCCATCCTCGTCGCCAATCTGTTGCCAGGTTTTAAGGTAATATTGATTTATTTGGATCCATTTCCTAATTGATAATTAATTAATAATTACGTAGGTTCAAAACCTGGACACACAGCTAAATTATGCTAATACCCAGAGAGATTAAAATGACTACATAAATAAAGAGAAACACATAATTAGTAATAAGAATATAATTGAAAATATTTATGAAAACATAGAAAAACATTTTCTATGGGACAAGACCCCAAAACAGAATAAACCCTTAATAAGTGGTTTATATAAAAGTATTTCAAGGTACATGTTACATGGATAGAATTAAAGTTAAACTTAAGATTGTTTTAAGTATTAAAAGTACAAAGGTTAAAATAATAAACTTAAAACTAGCATAGTTACCCAGGCATACAGGCTTAAGAAAGATGAAGGAAGATCATGTGACCAGAGGATCACCATGGTGACCAAAGAGCACCACGAGAGTGTTCATGGCGTCTAAGGTAACATTTCCTTGGTGACTTACTCTTTTATAAGAAAACTGACGTCACACTCAGGCTAAGTAATTCATATATTATTAACTGCCAATAGCATGGTTGAAAAGGGTTGATGCCTGCATAAAATTATAAATGTATGACAACGTTTGTGGTTAAGATATTGGGGAACTAAAGTCATTACCTCCACCCATGAAACATCCTGTTTTTATAAACTGTTTTAAACCTCAATCTTGCAACCCATTTGTGCAACAAAGATGTTCCCTTGAGTGTATGCCTCTACTTCCCTAAATATGAGCTTACTCATATTTTCCTAAGCATTAACTAACAAGGTTAAAAGTTAAGCAGGGGAAAAGTTACCGGAAGACCAAATATGTCCAGGCCTTTATGTCCAAACTAAAGCCAATATGTTCAGACTATAGTCAATCTGTTAAACGTATCTCACATAGGTCAAAACTGAAGGTAACAGAACAAAGGAAAGGTTTAAATGAAGCAATAGGTACTTACCACCCACACAACTGTTTTTGTGAACAAACCCTTAAGTGCAATGGCCTGTTAAGATCCACAAGATTAAAGGGTTAAATCCATCCACCTTAGTCATGTACAAAAACTATTTGGGAAATTTTCAGTAAAATTTAATGTTGACAAGTGTTATTGTCAGGGGTGTCAAAGGAAGCAGGTCTTAGAAGTGAATTGCACTGGAACCAGAAGGCTATTTTGTTTACTGAAATGGGCATATGAGCAAACCTGTCGAATCCATGGTACTTGAACTCACCAGAACTAGGGTTACCATATATACAAATTTTAGATGACACTTATAAGAAATACAGATTGCAGGTCTGCATCAACTACAGTGCAACTCTACAACCTGTATTTTCTTGTAAGTATTCTCTAAACATTTTGCATATATGTCAACCCTTGCCAAACAAGGATGACTACCATGGGTTGATTGACTGGCACCTGGCAAGCTTCCCACCCACCAATATTGCTATTTCTAACACTCATTCACAAATTACCCGGGAGTTCAGGGGGGGCTCCAAGCATCAGGAGAAGAGGGGGGCACACTACAGGGGATGAGGGCTGCTGAAACAAATTAAGCAGATGCACCTATGCAGTGGGCTTTTAGGGAAATGTAGTTTGTCAGACAATCATTGCGGCTGAAATGGTATTTTGCAGACTACATGTCCCAGAATGCTGTGCACCATGCCCTCCATTTGGAGAGAGGTCACCAATTATCTTTGACCTCCCTTCAATTGGGGACTTACTAAATCGAATGACAAAGAATGCCAATTGGAAACCAATCGAGACAACAACAATACTTTCGGAATGCCAATAGCTCTTAATGGACAGTAAACCAATAAAATGTCAGATTCTTATCTAAAACAAAGGGTTTAGATAAGGGCTGTCACAGAGAGGATGGCAAAGACTTGTTCTCTCTTGCCTCTGAAGGCAAGACTAGAAAAAATGGGCTCAAATTACAAGGAGGCAGATTTTGGTTAAACATTAGGAAGAACTTCCTAATGGTAAGAACTCTTTGACACTGGAACAAATTGTTTAGGGAGGTGGCAGACTCTCCTTCGCAAGCAATTTTCAAAAGGAGGCTGAACAGCCATATGTTGGCGCTGCTGTAGCTGCGGATTACTTGTATTGAGCATGGGCTTGGATTAGATGACCTTTGAGGTCCCCTCCAACTCTGTGATTCTGAGTTGAAGGCAGAGACAACAGAGTTGGCGGAAATGGAAGAGGAAACAGAGGCAGGTGGAAGAGGAAACATAATTGCTTGTTGTCCTCTGAGGACCTCCCCTTTGGTGCCCCCAGGGTTCCGTTCTGTCTTCCCTCTTGTTCAATATGTATATGAGATCACTGGGCGAGGTCATTCAGAGGTTTGGGGTGATGTGCCATCAGTGTGCTGATGACACCCAGCTCTGCCTCTCCTTTTCATCCAACCCAGGCCCTGCAGTCTTGGTGCTTACCTGTTGCCTTGATGATATTGGGGACTGGATTAAGATGAGTTGATTGAAAGTGAATCCAGACAAGACTATGGAGATGATGGTTTTCCAGCCTTCTGTCCTGGAGGGGATTGGGACTCCTCTTATTGATGGAGTCCAGCCACCTCTAGTCAATCAGGTTCACAACCTCTGAGTGCTTCTGGAACCTTTGCTGTGCCTGGATTGTCAGGTTACGGTGGTGGTCAAAAGTACTTTTTACTAACTCCATCTGTTGAGGAGGCTGCGGCCTATTCTTTCTGATTTGGATCTGGCCACTGTCGTCCATGCTGTCATCACATTGAGGCTAAATTACTACAATGCTTCTACATGGGGCTGCCCTTGATGACTGTTCGGAAACTGCAGCTGGTCCAGAATGCAGAGGCTCGCCTCCTTTCGGGGGTGGGGTTCTGGGAACACATTACACCAGTGCTCTGAAGTCTGCACTAGCTCCCTATAGCTTTCTGGGTACAATTCAAGATGCCGGTTTTGAACTTTAAAGCTCTAAATGGTCTGGGCCCCACATATCTGAGAGACCACCTGTCCTTCCATGTCCTGTTGTGGCCCTTGCGATTGGCTGGGAGTGCCTCCCTGTGTATGGTCAGTTAGCCTTGTTAGTATGGTGAGGGCTTGTAGGGAGACATTCTTGGCCACTGCCCCAACTCTATGGAACTTCATTCCCCGGAGGTCCAGTGGGCCTGAGCATCTTCTGGAGATCGTGTAAGACTTTCCTGTTTATAAAGGCATTTGGCAAGGGGCTAGGAGATTTGGGGGTACAGTTGTGAGGGGGGGTTGGATGTAGGAAATGGGGAGGTGGTATTGGGTGGGTTTTGTGGGGGTTTGTGGGAGGGCTGTTTTTTATTATTTTTGTAATTTACTGGTTTACTGTTTTTATTAATTGTTTTTATATATGTTTAATATACATTTTGAGCTGCCCTGAACCTTTTTTAGGGCAGGTTGGTATAATAATTTAAATAAATAAAACAAATAATTAAAGATGAGAGAAGGGTGGGGGAGGGAGGAAGTAAAGTCCAGAGGGTTGATGGATTGAAGATCACCAAAGGAGCAAGAGGTAAGAGATGGGGGTGAGTGGGTGACATTGAGTGAAGCAAGGTGGGGTTGAAGACAGGAAGGGCATCTAAGAAGAGGTCAGAGAGAGATCAGTTTTTTGAGAAGGCTAGGTCAAAGGAGCGGCTGTCACAATGCAGCCCAGAGATGAAGGACAAAAGATAGGGTCAGAGAGAGGAATCAGGAAGCAGCAGGGTCAGAGGGCGGGTCTACATGGATATTGAAGTCCCCAAGAATAATAGTGGGAATATTGTCATCAGAAATCAAGAAAGCAAGCCAGGTGTCGAAGCATAATCAATGCAAATTCTACTTCGGACCTAGAAATATTGGAAGACTCTTCCTCCAATGACGTTATTGTTCCTAATTTCCCTTCTGTGGGAAGGAAGGAAGGAAGGTAGGTAGGTAGGTAGGTAGGTGAGGGAAAGTTGCTTTTTTCAGACTAATTAGCATTTAAGCTATGTTTTGGATGTGAAAAGAGGATTTCACATTGTAAGGTGATCTGACCTGATCCAGCAAATACCACAGGAATGCCTGCTTCAGCATGTGTGTAGTTTGAAAAAACACCTCTTCCCCTGTGTTTCTGCATGACTCGTAAGGTCAGCTGATAATGACCTCTTGAGAATTCTATCTGTGAATCGCCAGGTCTGCACATCTGGAAGGTGTGCAGAGAGGTGTTCTTAACGGCTGCTCCACAACTGTGGAATTCGCTTCCCCTAGAGCAGGGGTGAAGAACCTTTTCCCAGGGGCCATCTGAAAAATTAGTATAAGTTCTGAGGGTCACCTAGAAACTGGGTGTGGAGGTGTTTAAGGAGCACGTGCAGGAAGTGGGGGTGGTGTTCCGGATCATGAATTTGTGTCATGGTCTGTCCCATATCCATGTGTACAAGCCTTCATCTCTTTTCCTTACCCTGAACTCAGTTTTTCAGTTCTTGGGGGTAGTTCCTGGATCCAGCCCCCTTCAGTTCTAGGGGCTGGATCCAGGAACTGGAAAGGGGCTATTTAAAAGCTAGCCACGGGCTGCTTTCAGCCCCCAACTTTGAGGTTCCCCACCCCTGCCCTAGAGATTCATTAGAGTTTCAGCATCTTTCAAAAGTGGAGACAAAGTAGTTCAAATGAAGTCTTTAATTGGACCAATTGGTGGGAATGTGCACGCTTATGGGCTTCACCGAACAAAACAAAACAAACAAAACAAACGCTCGCAAATTCTGCAAAGACTCTAGCCAGTTGCACACTTTCTCCACAGTGTCTCACATTGGACACTGGTATCAACTTGCACAAATTCTCAAACATGTCTTGTACTGGACACTGCTATCGACGTGGGATACACTGCCTTAGGCTCGCCACTGTGATGCAATTGGGATTTCTCTTCCCCACTATAGGCTGTCTGTGACTCAGTTTCCTCACTTACAGCACCCACTGGACCAGCTCCCTCCCAAACTGTTCCAGCCCATTAGGGGTTAACTCTGTCACCTTTACCCCAGAGCTTCCCAAAGCACAGAAATAAATATAAGATTTATCTGACTTTCTAACTCAGAATTTTTCCCTCCACTGTGCCACCCCAATATTTTTATTTGGTCAGGTATTTTGCAAGTAGGGATAGGTTTTTAAATAGGTTTGTATGGATTTTATATTCTTATATACAAAATATCTGTTCTATTACCTCCCCAGAGCCCTTGGGATAGGGTCGGCTATAAAGTAAAATAACATGAAGTTATACAAAATTTAAATTTTGGAAAGGAGCATACATGCTCCTTTCCAAAGGCAAGCGTGCATCTGGCTACATATGTTAGGTCTATTGCCTTCCAGTTCCTGAGCCTGGCCTCATGCAGAAAGATCCTGTCATCATGTCAAAACTAATTTTGTACAGGACTCCAATCCTAACTCTAGATGGTTTCAACTGCAGTGCCTGAGGAGTAATCTCTACCCAAGTTGTTAATAGCAGGCATGGGCTGTGACCGTATTTGTGAATTTCTCTTAACTTTAATGCCCTCTGAAAGCACTAATGTGCTATATTCTTGAAGCAAGCGGCTTGTTGCACTGATCCGTTACCAAGTGCTCCCAGATCAGAACGGTGCTAAAGAGGTATGGCAGGGAAATATGCAACTTGCAATTTCTCCACTGAATAATAATCATCTTGAGTTATACGCACAGTAAATAATAAAAAAAAAATGCAGATTAATCTTCTGCTATGTTGATTCCTAAGTGACTTTCAGAGGCCGCTCTGCCTGTGGCACAGTGCAGTCAAAGCCATTATCCTCCCATACAGTTCACTAATGACAGAACACATGCAGTGTAATGTAAACTTACAACCCAGTTCTAGGCAGACAAGATTAGGCTGTCATCTTTTCCAGCAGCAGCAGCAGCGGCGGTGGTAGTGGAATAAAATAAATAAATAAGTCAAAATAACCTTATTCATATTTATTAGAGCATTATGCATTTTTCAAAGCTTCTCTTTGCAATTGTCTTTTTCTGATTATTTTTATTGGCTCACTATGCTGATATTCAGTTCAACTTAATCCATATGTAATCTAAAGAATGCTGTGACCTTGACAAGGACTCCTCCCCCACCCCACCCAGCACCTGAGTACTCTTGGAAAAGTTTGGCAGTGAAAACAGACTTTTCTTTGGGAGGTAGGGAAAGGGGACTTTAGAAATAAGTCCTTAGGACAGCACATATACCCTGGTGAAGAGGGATCCACTCGTAAGTCTTGTACTTACAGTGAAACTCCAGGCTTGTCAAGGTCATTTTACAAACTCCATCTTATATTATTATTTCTATAGTGATTTCAGTGCACAAAGTGCTTTGCTCACTCCTCTGTTGGACTTGGGGGAGAGTGATATTTGTCCCACCCCAACTTTAGGAGGAGGCAGCAGGGACTTGGGGTAAGATTGCAATGGGTTTCCAACCTGGTGGATATTGCCCTGGCAACCCTGCAGGTGGTGTGAAGGGAAGTCTCGTCTTGCAAGGCTTTCCTTCACCATTTTGGAACCACAAGACATTTTCCCAGTCAGACTGGTGATCTTGATCAATCAGGATGCACAATCAGCATAGTGCAGTCTTGTTTGGCGGCAGAGGTGAGCTTCGGGCTAAATTACATCTTCAGGCTACCCATTGCACCACCAAACAGTGGATCGGTGGTACAAGGGCAGCATGCGCCCAGCAACCCATTGAAGACAGGATGGATGGATGGGATTGCAGGATGTACTAACTGGAGGTTGGCATGAGCCAGACCTGCATAGGTGCGCATGTTCCCCCACCCTGTACCCCAGGAAGGCATGGAGGGCCAAGGGAATTAACAATGGCATACGCAATGGCCCTTCTCATTCTCAGATTGACTGGTTTTGTTCTTTTGCCCCTGGAGCCAGCATGACACCAGAGTCAGTGCCAGAAGATCTGTGAAGCCTTGGATAGAGGAACTTTATGATACAGGTCAGGGATCCTTGGACCCATGGACCAAAGCAGCTTATGAGCAGGCTTTCCACCAGTTCCAGCAGTTCAGTATCCAGCAGGGGTGGCAATAACACTTCCGTATTCCTGAACCTCAGATTCTGCAGTTTGGACTTGCACTTCGGCATGATGGCTTAGCACTGGGCACAGTGGCCAGTAAGATGTCGGCCGTTAACTATTTTAGCAGGCTGGCTGGTCTGTTGCCTCCTAGTCACGTGTTTTACCTTCATAGGATGATCAAGAGTTGGTCCCGACAAGGTGACCGGCAGGCAGACAAGTGTGTCCCAATCACTTCCCTTCTGTTGCTTAGGCTAGTAGTTAGGATGCTCCACGTTGTCTGTAATGACAAGTATGAAACAGCCTTGTTTGGAACTGCATTTAAGATTGCCTGTTACGGCACTTTATAGGTGGGTGAGCTTGTTCCAGACTCCAGGAGAGTCAGGATATGTGTTGGAGGAAGGTGATGTGACATTTAAGGATAGTAACCTCTTCATTAGGATTAGGTACTCAAAAACCAGCCAAAAGGAATGGCTGAGTTATACCCTGTGGGAGAGCCGGAGATCTGTCCTGTTCAGGCAGTGACTCTGTGCCCCACTTACAAGGGCCCATTGTTTCTGCATGCCAATGGGGTTCCTCATGCGCTACCAGTTCTCTGCTGTACTTCAGAGGTGCTTTCAGCTCCCACCAGAAAAATATGGGTCTTGCTCTTTCTGTATTGGTGCCGTAAGTAATGAGCCCTAAAGTTGGAAAATGGAGGATCTCAATTCTCCTCTAAGCTGAAGATACAGTTCTCCTTTCTCAAACCCATGTGAGCTTGATACACCTTATGAGAGATTTCATATAGAGGCTGACCTTGAGGATTTATCCATAAACTATGATAAAATGAAAGTTCTGGGTTTTTTCTCCTGATAAGAAAAAAAAAGGGTGGTTTACGAATGGACACAAGTTAGATCAAATATACACGTTTAAATATCTGACTATAGTCATTTCAGCGACAGGTACTTGGGGTGACCATTTGAAATACACAAGCCAAGTGGCCTGTGCATCTGTGACAGCTTATTGTTGTTAGCTGCCCCGAGCTGCATTGCAGGAGGGGGCGGGATACAAATCTATAAAATAAATAAATAAATATAAATAAGCTTTGAGAACCTTTTTTAGGAATATGGGGGACAGTATAGTGGGTCCAGCAAGAAAAGTTCTGGTAGCAAAAGTGGTATCACAGTTGTATTATGGAGCTCAGATTTGGGTGGGGTTCAACCACCCCACTTAACTCCTTAGAGGTGGTGTTCAATTGCTGACCGAGAATGATGCTAGGAGCTCCGAAAGAAACCTATAGTTTTATTCAGGTTGGAACTGGGCCTTAGATCCATCACCCCTAGGGTTAGAGTATCCGTATTAATCTTCTGGTTTAGAACAATGCATTTTTCCCCTCGATTGTTGATATAGCTATGCCGCCTTTTTGATAAAATTTCAACTTGTCGACGCACCCCCCTCCAAAGAAGATGAGGACATAATATATGGGTTTGAACGGCCACACTCTTTATTAATTATCCCAAAAAAGGGGGAAGAGGTAACCCTCCCACTTCCCCCTTTAAACTGGGGTCCTTTCAATCCCTTATCCCTAACTGTTAACCTTCCCAACAGGAGGTTCCCCTATTGTGCCAGGCATTGTCCTGTTTGCCTGGTGCCCTCCTCTACCGTCTTCGGGTTAAGCCCTAGGGGAATCCTCCTGTGCCCTATCTTAACCAACTTTTCCAACTTACACCCTACCCCTACTACCGGTTTAACCGGGCGAGGGCGGGTTGTTCGCACCTATCCCCTCGCCCACCGAGGCGAGGGGTTTAAACAACAAGGAAGAGGACACCGTAACCTCCTGTTTGGTGCATGGTCCGCCCAGCAGGTTCGGCCGCTCGTCTCTCACCCTTGGGCTGGCCATGCAGTGGGCCGCACTGAGCGGCTATGTCTGGCCAATACCCATCTCTTAAGGAGATGTTGCTACCCTATGCTATCCTAACCGTTTCAACTTTTAACCGTTGGCCTGAACTCAGCCTACCGCCAAGAGTGCGACATTTCGGCCTAGCACCAGCAAATTTGCCTCCTCATCCTCTATTCCAATTAGGTTTATCACTCCGGGAAAGGCGAAAAACCCCTCGCCTTTATGCCAATTTGGTTCAGGGAAAATTCCTTTCCGGTCCTAATTCGCAACCAGTAATTACTCGGAGTGTTGCCCATAAGAGGGATGGGTGGGTGGGTGCACGTCCAGACTCCCCGCTCCCGCCTGGCCGAATGAGGCAGAGAGCGGGGATTTCTAAGATGGCGCCCGGGACTTTCGACTCTCGCGAGAGTCCCGGGCGCGCTCCTAACATGGTTGCCGGGCAACCAAAGCCTGACTCCCCGCCCCACCCTGCAGCGGCCGCTCCTTTCTCGCCTCCTTTGGCTGGGAGGGGAAAGGGGCGCCGCCAAACCCCCGCCGCGGCGATCGCGGAGGGGACTTCTGATGACATTCTTCATGCGAAAGACTCCTGGTGGAAATGTGTTTATAATCAGATTAGGTTGCTTGGGTTCTCTGCACCCTTTTTGATGTCAACTGCTTTAACCAGTGCAATAAAGCTAATTAAGCAAAGAGTGGTGGATATTGAAATCCAAGAGGATATAACTTGACTGGGGTTAGTAAAATCTGAACCCTAGTATAAGCTTTGGTTTGCTGGTCCTTTGGGACCTAATTACTTTGATACTTTAAAGATTTCAAGATACAGAATTGCTTTCACTGGCTTGATAATCCAGTCCATGGATACTATGATCTTACAGAGCTGTTTTAATGGAATGCCATTTTCAGCCAGAGTTTGTATCTCTGGCTACAGCCAAATAGAGAATTTGCCCCATTATCTTCTGGCTTGCCCAATTTATGCCAAGCCACGTGCAAAAGTTTTGAAGATGCTGAATAATCCTAGAGGGTGGGCAGTTGAGAGACAATTAGAATTTTTGCTCAATTATGCTAATGCTTTAGTTACACTTGCTGTTGCCTCCTTTGCAACAGCGCCAATTAAACTTCATGCACAATACTGTCAATATCTTTTTTTTTTTTTATGTACTTTTTATTGATATTTCCAACTTTTAACAAAGTTCATAAGTAGTACAAATGTTGTCTTATCATACATTTTTTTTCCCCATTAACAGTGTAAACATTAACCACATAACAAGTCAGAGATAATAACCAGTGCGTGTGCTACCCACCCAGTATTGCTAGATGGTACATTTTTTCTTGACAGAATACTGATCCTGAGTTTCAAGAGTATCTAGCCGCCGTAGGTCAGTTAGAGTTGGGTGTAGAATTGAGTTTTTGAGTTATTTGTCCACGACAGATCTTTATCTAAGATTTGCATAATAGGAGCCCATGTTTGTGGGAGCGCCACACACGCATACCCACCCTCCCACCAGCCATTTACACAAGATGTACCCACACAGATTTCTGGATGTTCATGCATGGGTACCACCCATGTAAAAAAGCCTATTACACTAACTATGGTGCGGCCTGGTAGCTGAGGGAGTAGTGTGTGGATGGGCATAGTCAGGGTCAGTCAGCATGTGTCTTGTCTGCCTAGCTGAAGTCTCATTATCAATCATGAGTTTTAATTATAATTTAATGACATAAGGCAATAGGCATTAATAGTTTAATAACCAACAAAATAACTTAGGAGTCATTGTGGACAGTTGTTGAAGACATGACCTCAATGTGCAGCAAGGGCCAAAAAGGCAAACAAAGTTAGGAATTATTGGGAAAAGGATAGAGAATAAAACAGAACATATAATATTGCCATATTAATCTCAGGTGCAACCTTTAGTATCTGTGTGCAGCCCTAGTCATCCTGTCTCAGAAACGATATAGTCATAAGTAGGGGCTTATTAGACAAGTTGGCAGAGATGAATGAGAGGAGGTGAATGAGAGAAGGTAAGATAGATATTTACACAACTATGAATGGTGTGGAACAAGTAGATAGGGAGCTGTTATTTACCCTCCCTCAAAAACTAGGTGGAATCAGTGAAATTAGCTGACAGCAGACTTAAAACAAATGGAAGGAAGTTCTTTGGTTTTTTGCTCAGCATACAATTAACTTGTAGAACTTGTTGCCAAAGGATGTTGTGAAGGCAAATAATTTGACTGGGTTTTTGAAAAAATTTGGATATGTTCTTAGAGAATAGTTCTATAAATGGCTTTTAGACAAGTTAGTTAGGGACATAACCTCTGACTGAGAATAAATAGCAGGGAATGGTTCACACCATTATGGCCTAGAATTAAGTGTTGGAAGGGACCGTGAGGCTCTCAGATTCCTGCTTGGTTCAGGATATGCCATACCTAAATCATCAAAGACATGTTTTCATCTAACCTCTTCTTTAAAACTTCCAATTATGGAGAATCCACAACTTCCCTAGGTAGCCGATTTCATTGCTGGATTGTCCTTACAATCAGACATTTTTGCCTGATGTTCCATCTAAATCTCCCTTGCTTCAGCTTGCACCCGTTGCCTCTTGCCCTGCCCTACATAGCAGGAGAGAACAATCATTTCCCATCTTTTTTCTTTTAATGGCAGCTTTTCAAATATTTGTAGATTGTTATCATATCCCCCTTGTTGCTGAGCCTGTTGTGTAATTCTCTAAAGTGAACAACGTTGGCCACTGTCGGAGAGAGGATGGACCAGTGGTCTGACCCAGTATCGGTGAAAACAGACATAATGCTAACTCCACTTTAACACCACTTTAATTTCTTATGCATATTGCATGGTTGCATAGGGTACCAATAGAGTCCAGCAACATGCACAACAAATGTTAAAGCGGTGTTAAAGTTGAGTTAACATTATGTCTCTTTTCACCCAATGACACTTGAGCTTAAGGCACTACCATTTTAGTACCTTTGAAAAGAATGCCTTCCATCACATAGAGATCTTCTTCAAAGTTGTTATAAGGGTGTAGGAGGGGGTTCGAGTTTTTGTCTATCAAGACGTCTTCGATTACCTGTTCTTACCCTGAACTCGTGTGTGTGTGTGTGTGTGTGTAGAGGAGTAAATAAATATGGCCTGCATGGGGGACCCCAGAGTTTGGCTTATGGAGTCCCACATTCCTGAATCCAGCTCTAAATACAACTTCCCCAGCTATGGGGTATAATGCAACAATCTCTGGCTGCTGAACTGCTCTAGGCTATATTCCTCTGAGAAAGAGCCCTTAGAACATTCAGCCATCTGAGTGATCTGATGGGCTGAACATACTTAGGTCCTTTATAATGTGCATTAATCAGGCATTAAATCTTCCAAATCAAAAACAAACACATGGGGAGGAAACAACAAACAAATTAGCATTGCCAACAAAGGACTGTATAGCCTGCAGGAATTATCTCTAACTTGCGACAGTGTGCCCAGCAGAGGGAAAGAAAGAGACCATTTTGAAACTAGGAAATCCTCAATTTGGCAAATGGACAGGAAGAAGATCCAAGATTCTGCCCTGAAATAGACAGCTTTCAACCATGTAGGAGAGCAATGTTTACTATTAAGTCCCCCGCTGCCAAGTGGCTGTCTGCTGTTGCACACAGCCTGCATAGGTGGCACAGGGACACGCTGGCTTATGAGAACCTGTTTAAATTTCACAGGGGGTTCAATTCCCATTCTTACTTCTGAACTCACCCTTGCTGTGTTTCTATTAAGTTGTTAGCCTAAATTCTATTCTGTAGGAATCTATCGTCTCTCAAGATTTTTGCTGTCTGAAAGAGTTTGTTGTTGGGTCACAGTCTGATCAGAATGATGGTGGGTGTGAGACTTCTGTGCTATCAAACTCTCGCCTGAACTTTAACGTTGATCTGTGTGCCTGACTATCATTTTCTTTTCTTTTTTACCAGAGCAGGTTTTTGAGGCAAGATGAAAGATCAGAGACTTGTTCTGCTTCCTTTCTCCTGGGGGATTTCTATTTGTTCTTCTTTGTTGCCTGTCAGTCTGAAACAAGTAATCTAGGTTGGAAATGCCTGATCTGCTCTGAGTATATGGGAAGCAGAACATTTACTGATTCAGAATTACTCTTATTTGCCGACAGTACTGTATGAAATGCAGCAGTAGCAAGAATGCAATACGTAGAGATGGGAACACCTAGCCTGCTAACAGGACCACTACCACCTCTCCCTATAGAAGAAGCAGAAATAGTAAATGAGGTAGCAAGGGTCCAAATCAAAACAAATGTCCTGCCCACTCTTTCACTCTGCCCCACTTCTCCACTCTATGCAGCACCCATTCACACAAACACATTGGGTGTTTTCAGACTGACATGCCCATCCCTAGAGCTGCTTGAGGGTTTACCCCCACATCTGCCCTCTCCGAGCCCCACCTGGGTTGAGATCAGATGGATCCTGTGGGTTCCCCCCCCCACCATAGAGTTGCGTGCTAGAGTGTCCACAATGCTATGGTGTTACCCAGGGCAATGGATGGCTGGAAACAGAGCAGCAGCGTGGATCCATGCATCAAACGGACAGCTGTTGGTGTCCCACATTTGCCTGGCCTCCTCTGCCAGTGGTGCTATTGGGAGCAGGCACATCCTGCTATGCCTGCACATCTGGTAGGGTGCCTTTAGATGGATGAGCCATCCGGGGGTGAAACATGCTGATGCAGTCAGCACTGGAACAGTCAGTCATATTGTGTGGTTAAAGTCTGCAATTCTTAACAGTCAGGACCGGCCCTAGTGTTTGTGGGGTCATGTGCGAAGTCTTGGTCTGGGGCCTAATTTGCATAATTAGGCTCCAGCCATTTATGCAAATCCACAAATGTGCATGTTTTGCATAAATGTCCATCATATCTACACACATGGGCCTTGGGCCCTTTTTAGTCCCAGCACTTTTTACCCCTTAGCTTCCCACACATAGCACCCCTTTGCCACTTGTCTCATAGATCCATCCACCCTCTTGCTTAAACCACCCCCAACATGCCAAAGTACCACCTCATCTAGCCCCAGTTTCCCCTCCT
Organism: Sphenodon punctatus; assembly: GCA_003113815.1. NCBI lineage: Eukaryota > Metazoa > Chordata > Lepidosauria > Sphenodontia > Sphenodontidae > Sphenodon > Sphenodon punctatus. The sequence continues at coordinate 2,794,489 of QEPC01008359.1, read as the reverse complement.
GACCATATAGGGAGGGAACAGAAGGAGATGGAGGGCAGGGCATTATAGATTTTTTGCAAGAATTTGGCAGTAATAGTCAAAACAAATGAAAATAATCAAGCAAAAGTGTTCATATATAGTAATAACAGAACAAATGTCTTTTTCAACAAGACATTTAGGAGACAGGCAGGACTTCTGTACATTTATAGTTAGTCCCAACTTTACGCATAGATCTACAGTGAAGCAAAGGTTGGCATTTAAGATGTCTGGGGTATTAGTAACCAATCATTTAGGTAGGGGGAAATGGCAATGCTATGATTGGGGTCATAACCTTAGTTAAAGACCCTAGGGGCCGAGGAGAGTCCAAATGGTAATGAACAAAACTGAAAATGCATGGAGTCATGGGTAAAATGGAAGAATCTTCTACAGGAGATATGCAATCTAACATGAAAATAAGCATCTTTTATATCAATAACTGCATACCATTGACCCTGCTTCAGGTGGGTTCTTAAATTGTCCATCCCAAATTGTTCTTAAATTAAATCTGGTGCTGGATAGTGATTTGAAACAATCTACTAAAAGATCATATGATTCCAAATGGAGGAGATTCTCCTATTGGTTATCTGGGAGATCCATCTCAGTAGATCAGGTAACTGTGCCACTAGTCCTTCAATTAGTCCCTCACCAATAGCCCAGTGTGTTGCCCTCCCAAATTCCCAATCCCTTTTTGGTCACCCTCTGGTAAAAAAAGATTATTAAGGGACTAATTAATTTGTTTGTGAGGGGGCACAAACACCCCGTTTCTCAGTGGGATCTGAACCTTGCTCTAGATCAACTGACAAAATACCCTTTCGAACCTGCAGAACAATATGACCCGTTCCACTGGTCTCTGAAGACTGCCTTTTTGGTTGCCATCACGTCCCTTAGGCAGGTGAGTGAACTCGCCGCTATATCTATCAAGGAGCCTTACTTCTCAGTCTTCCCAGACAGGATAGAGATCTCTCTCTATCCGTAGTTTATCCCTAAAATGGTGTCTAGATTTCATATGGTACAAAAAATTGTCCTCCCAGTATTCCTCCCTCCACCTCATGAATCAGAAATCTTAGCCAGATTTCACACTTTGGATGTTAAGAGAGTGGTCCTGCTCTATTTAGACAAGACCCAGCACTGCAGATGGACTGACAATTTGTTCCTCTCCCCTTCCCTTCCCAAGTTAGAGCAAAATGTTTCATCCCAAACTATCTCAAAATGGTTAGTGCATTTGATCTCCTTTGCCTATGAGCAGGTAGGAAGCCCACCCCCACCTTATTTAAAGGCTCATTCGCTCAGAGGTCTGGGTGCTGCTACAGCAGCATTTTGCAACATCTCTCCTTTTGTGATCTGCAGGGCTGCAATCTGGAGTTCCCCGCATACATTCACTAAGCATTATGCTTTACATCTCAATTCTGAATCTGACACCTCTCTGGGAGTATCTATATTGAATTTTGGAATTAAGACTTAATTATCTATTTTACTTACAATGTTTTTGTCGTTTATTTTTTTTTAAAGAGGAACTTTTACATTAAGTTCACAGAATAAACTTACACATTTTTTGCTTGCAGAGGTATGTTGGTTTTATTCTATAAGAAAATTCCCTCACCACCTTGATCTAGGCTTGGTACTCTCCCATTTGTGAGAATGTGAGGAGCCACTCGAAGAAGAACAAAAGGTTGCTACCTTGTAAACAAAGTTCTTCAAGATGGACTAGAACATTCTCACAAATACCCACACTTCTGACCCCGCAAGGAATTTTCTTCCTGCATGCTCAGGGTTGGAAAGAACTGTTGGGTTTGGCCGGGAAGAGGCCTTATATACTGTGGGGGCTTGAGACCGTCACATGTTTTTTTCAAACTAGTGAGCTTGGAATCTGCTGGTAAAAGAAGGGCGCGCAAGCACAAATCCATTTGGGACAATGTTTGATACCATCTCGAAGAACCTTGCTTACAAGGTAGCAACCTTCCGTTCCGACTCCTGGCTCGCTGGGTTGGGGCATGCGGGGCCAGCGGCAAGTGGTGAGGGGGGAGGAGAGACTTTCTCCCCCTCCCTCCCTCCCTCCCTCCCTCTCTCCCTCCCTCCCTCCACTGTGGGGCTACATCTGAGCTCAGTTTAGCTGATTCTGCTAGGGCTAGCAGCTCCGACAGCAGGGGCGGGACCAGACCAGGCTCCAGGAGCGGGGCTCCGGCTCCTGCGGGGCCGTGTGCGACTGCACATGCTGCACATGCCTGGGACCAGTCCTGTTAACAGTCAAACTGTGGTCTGTTGTCAGTCGTAACTACCATGGGTATACCATGTCTCGCAAAGAGAGACTTCAAGTGATTTATTATTACACGAGTGCAGGGGAATAACTAGGGTGGAATGGGTCCCTGGTAAAGAAGTAAAGATGTCACCCCTGCACCTCACCCCCCATCTCCTTTGTCTCCTTGGGGCGCTGCCTGAGCCTGCGGCACCTGAGGGCGTTGCCCAGCTCGCATGCATGTGAATTAACTTTAAAGACACTTTTGCCCTTCTTCAAAATGGAGGTTGTCTGTGCTCACTGCACCCTCAGTCATGGTTTACAATTGGGTGTTTCCCACAATTCCAGCTACAAGCATTCCAGAAGCAGAAAGCATCTAATTCAGAGTGCATGCGGAACACTAAATTCCAAATGGTCAAGCCACAATCAAACACACAAGACACCCCAAAATGCAGTCTATTAAGCACATTATGCCATACAAAGAGACATTCTTCTAGATATAGAACCAGTTCATTTGTGCCCCCATAATCAATTCACGCTGCTCCCCACCCATAACCAGTTCATTTGTGCCCCCATAAATTCACGCTGCCCTCACCCATATAACCAGTTCATTTATGCCCCCCCAAATCAGCTGCCCTCCACCCATAACCAGTCTATTTGTGCCCCCCAGCCTATCTGGGGAGCACAAATAAACTGGTTATGGGTGGGTGGCAGCTGATTATTAGACTTATAATTAGTTTATGCTTGCCCTCCCCCAAATGTACAGAGCAGAAGAGCCCCCCCCCCCAGCAAGCCCTGATGCCCTTCCTCCCCTCCCACTTCCCACCTCACCTACCCATGGTCCATGTGGGCTGCCTGGCATCTCAGTGGTGGTTGGGGCAGCGAAAGCTGAAGTGGTGACTGTCTGTTGCTACTCCCTCTGCTCTCTACTCTCCCTGGGCGGGCAGCCACTTTGGGAAGCCTTGTCTGTGGCACTGCTGGAGTCCGGTGCCCCCCCCCCGGTGCTGTAGGTCACAGCTTGAATTTCCCAGGGCCACCACCGGCCGCCTAGATCAGCTGCTTCCACCTAGATCAGCTGCTTCTGGCTACAGCCAGAAGCACTAAGAAGCTGATCTAGGCAGCTGCTGAGGGTGGCCCCAGGAAATTCAAGCCATGGTCCACAGCGCCGGGAGGAGGACCGCCGGACTGCAGTAGCACAACAGGCAAGGCTTCCTAAGGCAGCTGCCTGCCCAGGAAGAGTAAAGAGTGATGGGAGTGGGTGACCTGCCAGAAGGAAAGGTCAGGGATGTTACCAGGATCAGCGGCGGCACTTGGCAACCTGAGGCATAAAGCCAGCATCGCTCAATGGGTGCTACCCATCTGCATGAGTGGCTGTAATACTGAGAACAGAGCCATCTCTGGATAATGCAAATAATATTCCAGAATCAGCACATAATTCTTTCCATCAAGTACAAACAAATCCACCCCCACTTTAGACCATGGACGTACAGTCTTCGAATCAGTTAACATGTTGTTGTTTTTTGTTTATCTCTGTATTTCTAGCAGATGTCACAGTTTCTGACTACTTGTTCAGCCTGACCATTCATATTAGGCCAGTATATTGTGTTTTTGGCTCTACGTTTACATTTTTCATTTCCAAGTTGCCCTTCATGAATTCTCATCATCACTTCATTTCTCAAATCTTGAGGCACTAACATTTTAGTACCTTTGAAAAGAATGCCTTCCATCACATAGAGACCTTCTATAAAGTTGTCATAAAGGTGTGGGAGAGGTTTTGAGTTCGTGCCCGTCAAGATGTCTTTGATCACCAGTTGTAAGGTACTATCACTCACGGTAGCTTTGGCTACTTCAGTCCACATCCTGTCAGAGACAAAGAACATTTCCTGGATTGTATTGACATGAACTACTGTAGATTCAGAATCTTGGTCTAACTCTGAGGAGTCATATGTTCTGAAAAGTATATTGGTAATTATTAGCTGTTTATCAGACCGGTACGCTATTATCAAATAATAAGTTTGCAGCTGAAAAAAAATATATATGCTATAATCTGAAAGGTATGTTGGCTAACCCTCTTTTAGCAATTGTTACTAAGTGTTTGTAGTCTGATTCCACTAACAGTCGTCTCCCATAAACAAAAACATGAAATTTGTTGTAACTAAACAAAATTGCTAGAGCTTCTTTCTCTGTTTCTGCATAATGGCACTCAACCTCTGATAAGGCTCGGGAATTGGGATGCATAACAACATGCCTCCAGTGATCCCCATATCTCTGTAGCAATGTTACCCCCAGGCCATTTTGGGAAGCATCACAAGTTATTTTTGTCTGACATTTGTTGTCAAAAATTTCAACGATGGAGCTGTCTTTAAGAGCAGCTTTACATTTCAAATTCCCCTTGATGCAGGTCTTCCCATGACCACTGATTTTTTTTATTTAGCAACAAATTTAGGCCATTTTCACACGGACAGCCCTATCCACCGCTGGGATAGATAATAATTTATTAAGCGTGACCGAGGTCATTGCATACTATTGATAAACAAACAATTGCATACTATTGATAAACACTGCTGGGTGTTCTGGCGGTTGTGTGGTTGGGGGGGGCATCCGTGGAAACAGGCTGGCAGGTCCATGTGAACACCACAGGTGGTGGGTGTTTGTGCATGCGCGCTCCTGGCGCAAACGCACCTACATCCATCACCTACCCATCTCCATCCATGGGGCCATCAATAAAACTGGAGCATGTCCCGTGGGTAGAGATGGGTGGAGGTGTGTGTGTGTCCATGTAAAGGGACACACACACACCTCCACCCACTGCGACAGCACACCCATCCTCCCCCACCCCGTCCGTGTGAAAGCGGCCTGTGTCATACCCATAAATCTCTGGAGTCCTGTTTTTTTCTACAGGAGGTGGCATATTAACAATTGCTTTTACTCTGTTGGGGTCTATTTCTACCCCTCATTCTGATAACTTTTCACCCAAGTATGTAACTTCCTTTACTATGAGTTTGAATTTTTTCTTAAGTCAGCTTAAGTTCTGCAGATCTTTTGTTTTCTAGGACCTTCCGCAGTCTCATGTCATGTTCTTCCAGGGTCTGACTACATATTAGAACATCAACAATACAAACTTGGACCTTTTCAGTGCCCTCAAATATATGTTGTACTCTCTTATGGAATACTTCAGGAGCCAAACACAAACCAAACAGGAGCCTATTAAAGCAGTACCTCTCATAAGGAGCATTGAAGGTGCAGACTCTAGCACTCTCTTTGTCTAAGTGCACCTGCCAAAAGCCAACAGACACATTGGCTATGTGTACCAAAGTTTGAAATGATTAGATAAAGGAAACTGATTTTAGAAGCAATTGGACATTGTGATTTTAAGAAAAACTTCATACACGTTAATGGACACAACCTCTTTATCTTCCATCTGATTTGCATGAAACCTATAAATAGCATGTCTCTCCATATTCTTACTACTTCTGCCAAGTTTCAGAAAGATTGGATAAAGGGTCCTGGTAGAATAAGACATAACTTGAAAATACACTTCCAGCTGTAACATTTTTATATTTCATTCTGTTTACAAGATATTTGTCAGGAATGTATTACATACCTTCCCGGTAATCTTTGACAAACTACATGATGACTTGATAAAGGGACCCAATTTTATAAACAATTGAATTTGTCCCTTTGAAGACCATTATTCAGATAAATAGCAGCACATGCAGTGCCAGTCAGAGGCAGGCACCTAGCATGGCAGGTGGAGCAGCTCAAAAGACTGACAGACACATTCACTGGCCAATTACTGCATGCTTCTAGCTTTACAGATTCAATTGGTAGTGGCTTCGAGGCAGGCATAGGGGGTGTCCCTCAGGCAGGCATAGAAGGGGCATAACTGGAACTTTGGGGATAGCATCCCAGAAATCAGGAGACATAGTTTACAGATCCAGACTGGCCAATTATCATCACAATCACTTCCTGCAGCACAGTGATAGAGGACATAAGAGAATCTCTATTGGTTCTTTCCTAAATAGATTCTTCTGACTTCCCAGTAATAAGCGGGGGAGAGATGTTGGGATGGCCACACAGCACAGAATGAGGATATTTGGTTGACATTTCTGCTGGCCAGTTGGCATCACAAACCTATCTTATACCACAGTGTCACGTAAGATAATCCCTGGCATAGGCTCCTTCTCTGCATATGCTGTGCAGGCATATAAAATTGGAACCCTTTATCACATCTTTCTGATATTTGTCAGAGATGATCATGAAAGTGTGATATACAGCCATGCAAAATTTCATGTCCACTTTTTGGATGAAAACCATGTTACATTCAGACATACATTTATAAGTTATTTCCTTATACCACTAGGACCCTTTATCCAATCCTTCTGAAAGTTTGCAGAGATAGTAAATATGGGAAGGGGTATAAACTTACCAAGTTTCAGCAACATTCAATTGGAGACAAAGAAGCTACACCTAAGAATGTATATGAAGATCTTTGCAAAATAAAATAATTCAACTGTTTATAAAATTGGATTCCTTTATCCAATCTTTTTGGAATTTGGTACACATAATGCTATTGGATGTATATTTACTGCAAATGTCAGCCACATATAGTGAAAAACAAAAATATTAAGGCCGAAATTGGGTTTTCCATTGAAATCAATGGAAAGCAAAAAGAAAAGCAAAAAAGAAAATGACAAATTGTTATTTATGAAAACTAAAACAACAGATTTAAATAACAAAAACAAAAAACAAAAATTACATGGGCCCCTGGTTTACACCTCTAAGAGGCACCTTCCTGGGTGTGTGTATCACTGGTTCATAGGATTCTGTCAACTGTATTTTATACTAGGTTGACAGCTTTACCATACCTTCAAAAATATCAAAGAATTCATCCTCTACTTTGCTGGGCTTTATCCCTGACAAAGTATAAGTCTCTTAGTAAGCCCCAGCTCTTGACAGGACTTTAGACCTATAATGGGCATTCTAATACCTGCTACAATCACAAATTCTAAATTCTTTAGTTTCACTTACCTGCACATCAAGTGAACAGACCCCAATAGGGGAACGTGATTTTCCACGATATGCTCTGAGCTGTAACTTTTTGAGTTCTGTTGAGACAGATTTCTTTTTAAGGTTATTAACAATATTTTCAGATATCTCATTAACTTGCGCACTAATATCTCACAACTCTTCCATTGAGGCTGACTCTTCTTCAAGTGTACCTAGAAATAAATCTTCGTCTGTATCTTATGCCACATTATGTCAATGTTGACTATCACTGCAGCTGTCTGCACTGTGCATAACATGGACACTTTGTTTCCTCCTTGTTGCTTGTTGAGCCTGTTTGCAACCTTTTTCAAAATGATTTGGTTTCTTGCAGATGTGGCATGTTTGCCCACACACTGGACATTGCCTTAGCATATGTCTGTTTCCACAGCATGTGCAAAATGTTTTACTGTTGTCCGACTCCTCTGCCATATTTCCTTGCCGTTCTCTCTATTTTAACTTGTGCTTTTAACTTGCTGCTGGCAGGCAGCGACTGTGCTCCAGAGTTTTCCCTCCAAAATTGTATCAGTATGGCTACTTTCTAAGACCTGCAGTCTGTTCTTGATAACTTCAGTTGCCTGACACAGCCTTATTGCTTTGTCCCGTTAGATCTTTATCCTCTAGAAGCCTTTTGCGTAAGACTGAGTCTTTAATACCTTTAATATCCATCACAACTTGGTCTCAGAGGGAGTCTTTTTTTATATATAATTTATATTTGATTGATTTTTCCAGTTTAGAGAAACAAGGAGCACTACATACAATTGGAAACAACATATGGATTGTTATGAGGGAGTCTTTTAGTCCCCCAGAATTACAAGTCTGAATCCAGAGTCTTAAGACAGTGATGAAGGCTTCAAACTTCAAACTTTCCCCCCTCCTTCTGTTTCCTCAGATTAAACTGATAACTTTCACATGTTTCATTCACTTTAGGAATACAATATTGCACAGTCTCAAAACTAGCTTGCTCTTCATCATTTAGTTGCAAGATGTTAAAAATATAACGTTGACCGTGGGCCTGAAATATTCAGGAGTTCCTCAGTGGCAGCCCCTTCCCAAGGGCATTGGGGCAGATGCCCCTTCCAAGCTACAGTGACCAATAATATATTTCTAATATTTATTTCTAAAATTTAATACCCCACACCCATCCTGCCGCAGGCAGCTCAGGCAACTAACAAAAGTCAACATATAAATACATAAAGACTGACTACATCATAAAAACATTCCCTCCCAACCCCCCGCCTATTACCCGTCTCCCCCATCCCTACCCATTCCCTTCCCTGAAGGCCTGAATGAACAGTCAGGTCTTATAGGCCCGGCGGAAGGCCAGCAGACTCCGAGCCAGTCGTGCTTCCTCTGGGAGGGAGTCCCACAGCCGTGGTGCAGCCTCTGAGAATGCCCTCTCCATTTTGGATTATGCATCATCAGAATAGACATCAATTTTCATAAATTTTGCTTATGCTAATTTATATTAATCTATGCAAATTTACTATAATTTTAATAGAAATTACTGTATAACTCACCATAGTGTGAGAAAATTGTGTGCCTGCTCAGTTCACTGTCCATTATATGGTGCTGTTGAAGGGAGCCAACAGGACTGCCTCATGGGGAGAGGTGGGGGGCACAGGGGGAGAGTGGGAAGAGAGGACAGCCATGTGACAGAGGAGGAAGGCATGGGGTGGAAGAGGGAGAAACTCACACACACACATAGACAGACACACTCTCACACATACACACTCACATAGCCAGACAGACATAGACACACACTTTCACACACACACACACACACACACACACACACTATCTCTGATCTCTCTCACACACATATAAACGCTCTCGCATAGACACTTACATAGACAGACACACTGACACACACACTCGCCTACAGGCAAACACACAGCCTTACACATACTCTCTGATCTCTCTCACACACATAGACATACACTCTCTCACAGACACACATATATAGACAAACACTTTCACTCACTCACGTACACACACATTCTCTTACACACACATACTCTCTCTCTTTCTCTCTGTCACTCACACACACACACACACACACACACACACACATTCAAGCTCTCACCTCTCTCTCCCTCTTTCATTCTCACTGTCACACCCATTCAAACACACACACACATTCACTCAGTTTCTCACAAGCTTCTTTGGCTTGGCCAGTCAGCAGCAGGTGATTCTTTGAGTGGTTCCTCCCATTCTCGCAACACCCAGTGGTGAGAATGGGAGGAGCTATCTCAAAGAACATAAGGCTGCAACCTTGTAAACAAGGTTCTTTAGATGGTTCTGAATGTGAGAATGGATGGAGCCATTCTGAAGAACCTTGTTTACAAGGTAGTGACCTTCTGATCCACATGGTCAGGAGATGAGCAGTGCTGTGGTGATAGGAGATAGGTAGCAGGGACCAGGGCACCCTAGCAGGTGGGTGAAGTGGGCGGTGGAAGTTCCTCCCCCTCTACCCCCCACCCAGGGCAGGGGCAGGGGCAGGGGCAGGGAGGTAATTGATTTTTTAAAGTTACAGCAGCTATCAGCTGCTGTCTGACAAGGCAGCACATAAGCACAACTGGAGACAGAGAGCAGAGAGCAAATTTTGGACAGCACACAGTCCAGTTCCCATCCCAGACAACCCAAATTGTCAGAAAAAGTTATTACCAGAAGGGGTGCATTTTAGGGCTAAAACTCACTTCTTGGATTTTTGCTTTTCTTGACAAGAATCAGGGTTCTCTCCTACTTGCCGGCCTCCCTTGCTCTCTCCTGTCCCCCCTTATCGCAATCCAAAACTCCGCCACCAAGGTCATTCACTCTGCCCGTCACTTCAACCATGTGCAGCCTCTCCTACTTTCCCTTCACTGGCTCCCCCTTCCTGAACGTATCCTGTTTAAACTCCTGGTTTTCACGTTCAAGTCACTCCACGACCAAGTTCCCCCTTACCTCTCGGACCTAATTTCCCTACGCACTCCTGCATGCGCTCTCTGCTCTTCCTTTGCCCCCTCCCTCGCTCTCCCTCGTTTCTCCTGCTCACCTAACCGCCTTCGACCCTTCTCCCTCGCTACCCCCCATGCCTGGAACTCCCTCCCTGCCCACATCCGCCTTGCCTCCTCCCTCCACTCCTTCTAATCCCTTCTCAAGACCCACCTTTTCCTTGCTGCCTTTCCCAATGCCTGCTAGTCTTTCCCCATACACTTACTGTCGGCCCTCCTCTGCTGACTGCTGCTACCAACCTCTTTGTAACCAAGCCAAGCATACGCACCTGAGACTTTGCATCCGCTTGAATGTTTGTTTGTCTTCTCCACTGTCTTTCCCACTGTCCCCTCTCCCTGTCTCCCCCCTTTGTCTTTTAGATTGTAAGCCACTGGCAGGGACCGCATCTAATTCTATGTTCTGTACAGCATCAGGTCACACGACTGGTGCTATATAAATGTTTATAATAATAATAATAATTCTTGCAAATGAGAGCAAGCCAATAATTGCCCTGACTCTTGCTGAGGAAAGTGAGAATCTCACCCTCTCCCTGCATTGTTTTTAAAAAAAACCCAAAAAAACCACCCCTCCCGCACACACTTTTATTCACCTGGCTGCCTCTCTTTGAGCCCAGGACTGCTCTGGGATTCCTCTACACCCTACCTGCTTCTCTGTGGGGTAGTTGAAGAGGTGAGTTTGCTGAGAAGGTGGCCACCTCACAGTGAACAAAAAAGTATATTAAAAAACAAAATGCTGCATGTGCACAAAATGGCCACCAGGGCCATTCTGCACATGTGCGTTCTTTTTTCAAAATGGTAATAGCAGAATTTTGGAAAAGGGCAGCCAGTATGTGTGGGATACTATCACTTTAATAGGGAGTTACCCAATGTATTTTTAAGCTCCGAAAAACAGCCAGAGAGTGTGTAGCAGGGAGCAGTCCTGAGGTGCTGCTGCCCCTTTAAGAAGGGGGCTGTGTGGGCCAGCCAGAGGGCTGAGTGCACACAGGGGTGTGGCAGAACAAGCCCCAGTGCTGGGGATCAGCCTGTGGGGAGCACAAGCTGAGAAACCCCTGAGACAGAGTGGGTTGGTTGGTGACCCTTTAAGGCTGAGTATAGGAAGCCTGGCTACGCCCACTCTGCCTATATAAAAGGAGAGACAAGGCAGCGAGAAGAGAGTCTCTGCCAGAGAACTGAAGGAGTAACATCTCCTTGAGAAAGCCTTCATGCTCTATGCTCTCCAGGGTGCTGAAGACTAGAGAACTAGAGGGACCCAGGCAAGTGGGAGAGGCTTTGCTCAGGAGGGAAGGCTTGGCCAGAGCCTGGGGGCTTTGAGACCTTGCTGGATGGACTTCGGGGGTTGATATTGTGGTGCTCCTGTGCCTGAGTGAGGCGGTCCTGGGCCTGCCAGGTGGAGGGTACTGAGCTGGCAGCCTCAGGGACTGTGTACGCTGGTTGTGTCCAATAAAGGACTGTGGACCAGTGGCAGCCCTTGCCTGAGGGCACCTAGGGCAGTTCCCTGCCCCCACTCTCTCCCGCCATCCCCCCGGTGCCACTGACACAGAGCGCTCACTGACTGAACTCACATTGGAGCGCTGCGCTGCTCTGACTGCAGCTTGGGTTGCCATCAGAGCAGCGCAGCACTCTGATGTCAATTTCAGCTGCTGGCAGAGACAGAGCGCTCAGTCAGTGAGTGCTCTGTACTCTGGAGTCACAGAAGGGACAAACTTGGACTGAACACACACCGGGTGGCTAAGTGTTCAGCCCAAGCGTGCGGCTGGAAAATGATATTTCCCACTCGCGCCAGCTTTGCATTGAGCCCTATGGGCTCAATGCAAAGCCTCACCTGGGCATTCAGTGGCGGTGCTCGGTGGTGAGATGTGCTGCAGCATGCATGCTTGAACTGACTCAGCTGAACATGCATGCCACAGTGCATCTCGCTGCCGAGCACCTTCACTGAACTCTTACTCAACTAAGTGCCTCTGCCTGGTGCCTGCCTTCCTGCAAACGGTGAGTAAAAAACGCACAGCAGTTGGACTCGGGAAGAGAGACTGGGGGCCTGGGATGGAAGGGGGGTGGGTGTGTGAGACTGGGGAACCGGGGTCGGGGGGGACTATGATTGCTCGGGGGGGGGGGGGGGGGGGGTGTTGCTCTTTAGGTTTAGGTCTCAGTGACCTGTGAGCTCTTTCCAATTCAATGTGATGCAATTCCTCCTTGTCAGGGAAAAAATTGTAAATACATGCAGCAACAACTTACATGTGCCTTCCACTTCTAATCCCTCCGGCACCCCCATCACTCTCAAGTTGTTCCACCTGGAGCGATTTTCCAGGTCTTCTATTTTTGCTTGCAGAGCAGACAGTTGTACCTCAGTTCTAGTAGTTCTCTGCTCTGANGGAGTGTGAGACTGGGGAAAGAAAGGGGGGATTTGGGGGGAGGGTGTTGTGGGGACAGACGGGGGATTTGGGGGGGGAGGGTCTTATGGGGACAGACAGAATGGGGGATTTTTGGGGGGGAGGGTGTTGCTCTGTGTTTGCATTATGACAAAATGGCCTCTCTACTCATGCTTGGGAGGGGTGAAGGAAAGCAGCAGCAATACATCAATGAAGGCATTGCTGCTTTCCTTCTCCTTTCCCAGCACAAGTAGAGAGGCCATTTTGTAAATTTGTGGTTCCACTCGTCATGGTTACTCTCTCTCTTTTTTTTTTTTAAATGGTCCCTTTGCTGTTTCACTGCTACTTCCTGTTGCTGCTGGAACGTAGTTTGTGTGGACAGGCACTTGGCTGCTGGGGATAAGGTGTGGCTGCTGGGGATGATGCTGGTTGGACTCGGGGCCTGCTTTGGGAGGAATGCAGCCTGAAAGGGGCCAAACTGTTTTTTAAAAAGGGGTCTGTGTTCTTGAACAGGCAGTTTGATGGTGAAGCTACTAGGGATGCTGGTCTGGATGTGTCTGATTTGGTGGCAATGCATCCCTGAAACTGGCCAATTTTTTAAAAAGGCCTGTGTGCTTGCACAGGTGTTTGGCTGCCAGAGATGCCTTTGGGGACTTGTGGGAATGGTTTCTTTTGTTTATGTGTGGTTTTCGGGGTTTTATATGGGTTTTGTTCACTTGATGATGTGGAGTGTTAAATACTAACAACCCCCCCCCAAACACACACGCATCAGAGGGTGAGGGGCAATTAGTATTTAATGCCCTGTGATTCAATTGAGGTTTTGAAATCGTGAGATGTAACTGTTAGTTTGGTGAGCTGCCTGCTTTTAAACCTGGCAGAGGAGGTGAATATAACCTGCCTAAGTGAAATTGCTGGATTAAGTAATGTAATGTCCATCCAACGTTAACCCTGGGAACTCCTTGCTGCTGGCTGGGTTATGCCCAGGCTCCACCTACCATATCCCTGGCTCCGCCTACCATATCCCTGGCTCCAACCCTAGGCTAGGCTGCGCCCGTAGGCCTGCCAGGCCAGCTCTACTACCCCAGTGCCCCTCCAACATCAAAACCCACCAGCCGCCCCTGCTGTGGACTTAATACCCTCTGGACTGTGTGGTGTGTCCTGCGAGGGTATCCCCTTCCATAAAGAGGGGGATTCAGCTGAGGCTCAAGCCTGAAACGGCGTAGCAGGGGGTGAGCTAATTCCCCAGAGTACGACCCCAGTGCCCTGTGGGGGTACACACACACACCTGCTACAGAGCGTACTGGTAGAACACGTAAGCAAGAACTGTGTATGCAGAGTTTCTAGAAGGAAGCACTCAGCCTGAGACTAATAGAGGAACCCTCCTGTACATAGTTAAAGTATGATGGAAGTAAATTGCTTTCCTACAGAAACTATAGCTGCTGGCGTTGTTCTTGAGAACTATAAATAACACATGGTACCAGGAGTGCTTCAGGCCTACAGTGTGCTTCAGGCCTACTGGGAGCTTGGGTCTAGCATGCTGAATACCTTACAAATAGCTCATCCCTGCTCTGAGCATCTACAGGCTGAGAATGAGGGACTCACTGAGAACTACGAGACCACTCGATATGTCCAAAAACACGGCAGAAAATTGGAAGCAATTTAGACAAGCATTTGAGTTATTCCTAAAGGCCAGTGCTGGAGCTAAGAGAGATGATGAGCAGAATTGGCAGCTGGTAGGTTTCAAGACTGGTGGGGCACAGGGTGGGTCCAGAAGTGGGAGAGCCTAGCCAATGGTAGGCAGAGTCAGCAGTGCACAAGCAAACACAGAGCAAGCAAAGCAAACCATCTTAAGCCAATAATATTACATGAAATCCTTAGCACACAACAAAAGCAGCAGCATGGAATTCCACTTGTCCTCTGGCCCCAAAACATGCTACACAGTTCTGTTGCAATGTAAAAGGCAGATGCTGGAACCGGACAGGGAACATTCATGCAAAGACTAGCCATTAGTGAACCAATATGTGGCATGGTGTCCTCCTTGCAGCAGAAAAGCCTTGATACTGGCACTGCAAAGGGGCCATTTTAAATATACTGAACATTCCAGCAAAGATTAGAAACCCTTCCATCCAAGGCCCCTGCCCCCCCTCCCTCCCCCGGCCAAAAAACAGAATGCAAACAGTTTAGGTGGAAAACAGCAAAGGGACTATTTTAACTAAGAGTAGCCATGGCCAGTGAGGTCCTCCACAAAATGGCCACTTACTTTTACATGCTTGGGAGAGGATGGGGAACCCCAGCAGTACACATGAAAATACAGAGCAAATCATCTTGTCAACAATATTTTGTTAAGTCTTTAGCACACCACAAAAGCAGCAGCATGAAGTTCCACTTCTCACCCAGATCATGCTACGCTGTTCTGTTGCAAACTAAACTTGCAATGTAAAAGGCATCTACTGTAACCAAACAGGGAACATTCATGCAAAGACCAGTCATTAGTGAACCAACTTGTAGCTTGGTGGCCTTCTTGCAGCAGAAAATCCTTGAAAATGGCACTGCAAAGGGGCCATTTTAAAAGCAGTGATCATTCCAGCAAAGCAAAGAAACCCACCATCGCCACTTCTGCTTATCATCATCATTCCAGCAAAGAGCAGAAGCTTATAAGAAGTCATCCAAGTCCCCTAAAAAAACAAAAACAAAAAACAAGCAGAAACCATACAGTTGGGTGACAGGGTATGAAACAGGCTGAAAAACAGCAAGGCCCAAGAAAATATTTGACAGAGGAGGTGAGACAGCACAGCCCTTACAACTGGGCTCACAAAATTAGTAATTACCCATGCCTGTAATGCATGCTGGGGGGGGGGGGGGGGGGGGGGTCAAAAGAAAGTACAAGCAAACAAAAAATGTACAGGAGATCAGGGCAGGAAATTATTTAAAAAAAAAACAAAAAAAACCAACTTACCAGGTTTCTGAAAGGATGAGTCCTGATCACTGTAGTCTGGCTCTGATAACCACTTTATCTTGTTCTTCCCTCCAAACAATAAGGCCAGGGACTCCAAACAAGGCCCCAGCCCCACCCCTCTTGTAAAAAAGGGAGGGGGAGCTCTCTCTCTCTTCCCCCTCCCCTCCGGTGAACTTAGGGAGGTAGGGGCAAGGCGGAGTGAACTCTTTCCCTCACTCCTCCCACTCTGGTAGAGGAGGGGCCAGGGGGAGAAAGAGGAGTTATGGGGTGGCAGAGTGTTTAGAAAAGGTGCCCTGACATGATCCCCTAAGCCTTGCTGATTGACTGGGTTCCTTAGGAACCCAGCCAAGGAGCACCTGGCACCTCCCCCATTCCTTCCCCAATCCCCCAGAAAGCACTGATTTTCTGGGTCACACTCAGCGCATGCTCCCTGGAGGCTTGGAAAGATCCTCTAAGTCTCTGCCTCCCTCTAGCTTTCTGGCCAGTGAGTGGAAAGCTAGAGGGAGGGGAGAGCAGGGGAAGGAGGATGTTTGCCCCATCTCCCTCCTCCCCTTGCTGAGTGACTCTCAAGCATTTGCAGTTCTTTTCCTCAAGACTTTGTTTACATATCAGCTGTTAGCTTCTGACTGCCTGCCAGAGCTATTACTCATCAGCTCTGCAGGCAGCCAGGAGCAGAGAGTTAAAATGTAAAGGAAGCCTTCGGAGAAGCGGGGAAACTCAGCACTGCTGCTGGATCAGCTGAGGAGCAGCCTGGCTCACCAGCAAGCATGGCGGGGGTGTGTGCGTTTTTTGTTCACCTTGTGTTTGTATTGTTGTTTTATGAGATTTGATATGCTTTAACTTATTGCGAGCCGCTCTGAGATTTATTGATTTATTTATCTATTTATTACACACTTTTTATACCCTGCCCCTTATGCAAAGCAGTTCGGTGCAGTTTACAATTTAAAATAAAAATATAAAACATAGAAAATGCCTATATAAAACCACTTTAGGGGGAAGCAATAAAAATATAAACATAAAACAACCCCCCCTTACCCTCAACCCTCCCATCCCATCCATGAAACAGCCAGGTTTTACAAGCCTGATGAAAAGTCAGCAGGTCCGGGATGAGGCGAGCCTCCTCCAGGAGGGAGTTCCACAGCCGAGGTGCAGCCACTGAGAATGTCCTCTCCATAGTGCCCCCCCCCCAATTTATTCAGGGGACCTCCAAAAAGGCACCCACAGCAGACAGCAGGGGCCGATCAAGGACCTGAAGAGTGTGGTGGTCCCACAGATAGGTCAGGCCGAGGCTGTGTAGGGCTTTAAAGGTGAGAACCCACACCTGTATTTGTATCGGGCCTGGAAGAAAATAGGCAGCCAGTGCAGAGAATGAAGCACTGGTGTAATGTGCTCCCGGTGACCCAACCCTGTAAGGAGCCAGGCCAATGCATTCTGCACCAGCTGCAACCTCCGGACCATCACCAGGAGTAGCCGCACGTAGAGTGTGTTGCAGTAGTCCAGTCTTGAGGTAACAAATGCTCGAGACTCTCGAGTTGCCTGTGTGCAAATGCAGCCGGATAAAAATATAAGGTAATTAATTGATTGATTGATTGATTAAATAATGCAGTATCCTCTTACATCTCATTACCTTGATCAAAATGGGAGAGGTGAGGTGCATGGAAATAAGAATGACAGTAAGTTAACTTATAATATAAATTACCTAGACAAAAAACCTTCAGTTTAAGAAGCTCGTTAAGGTGGCATTACAAATTATACTCAAATGTTAACATGTAAGTAAATTATATGTTAAGGCAACTTTATTAAACCAATCCATACATTTTTCTTTTCTCTTTCATTAATAAAAACAAATTATAACAACTGAAATTAAGCTGCATATGTGTGGTATGGTGACTGAACAATACTTATATGTGATGTATACAGTTTAATTTTCATTGGCTCTTGCCCTTAGTTAAAAATAGAAATAATTACATTATTCTCATTTTCTCCCGATATAAATCCTCACAATAAAGCATTATTGCCATATCTTGATTTTAGTGTTATGTCTCCTGCAGTTTTAAATCCTTTCATCATAATCATAACTGATCTCAGTGTTGGAAACTTGGAACATTTTATTGGAAGTCCTATCATATTTGCTGGTTTTGGCAATGTTTATTCTTGAAATCCCTAGCACCTGGAGCCTTGTTGCTTTGAAAGCATATGTTTCTATTAAGTTTTTAACTCAGTTGAGGCCCAAGATGCTAAAGGTTTGAACATGGTAGCAAATCAGAGGTGAGCAAATGGCGGCTCAGGAGCCGTGTGTGGCTTTTGGGTGCCTGACTGAGGCTCTTGCCAGAAGTGGCCACCTGGCGGGTCCATCTCAGAAGACAGAGGAGCCAAGCCACCATTTCAGCCACATGAGCCTCATGGGGACCATGGGAACCAGGGGAAGCATGCCCTATGCTGCCCTTGCTGCTGCTCAAACCTAGTAGACCACCTAGGGGAGGGGGGAGTTGTGAGAAGCAGTGCTGCCTATCCCCAGGATAGGTGGAATCTGTGAATGATGTAATGCGTGTTGTGACTCTTGGCGATATGAAAATTTTGGCATGCAGTTCTTGGGCTTAGGAATTTTGCCCACCCTGTAATCATTCTAGAAAGAGATGATAAAAATTTATATTAGGAAGTTATATGGCAGGGTATGTCGCTGGCTCCATTCGTGGCTGGTCCACATTGGAGAACAGGAACCCGTTTTAACTACTATCTCTCTATTGATTGAATAGCTGCCTAGAGCTACTGATTCTTGAGCCTATTACCATTAAAATCATGGCCCAAAGTTTAAGCTAAAGTTCAAGCCACACATACTGGAGCAGTCTTATAAGAGTGTCTAACATCACAATAGATGGAGATTGTCCATTTCAACAAGGTTTTGTTTTTGTTTTTTTCCATTAAAAATGATAGTATGTAACCAATGGAGTAAATATTTTTCTTTTTGTTTGGGGGAAAATATGTTGTTATTGACTGTAGAGTGCTTTGCTTTCTACATCACCCAGGAAAATTTGCATACGTAGGAGTAGATTTTTCTGATCATTTTGGCAGTAATGCAGATTTCTTTTGGATATCTTTACCGCAAATATAAATTTGCTGCATAAGAGAGAATAAGTGAATTGTTCCATAATGAGAGAGAAAGAAGTGAGACAAAGCAAAAGGTGGTAGGTAATTTCAGATATTGTTTGTCATAATTGGTTCCAATGAGCAGGTCTTCTCTAAAATGTGGTGTTATATTGCTTTTCATCCAATAATTTCAAGGTCCTTATAGACATTGTATTGGAGGCTCTCAAACTATGGTTTGGGACCCCTGTATGTAGGCTTGCAATCCTGATTGGTAGACTTTGCATGTTTTTGTTGCTTTGTGAGATCGCAGAAGCAAAAGTTTTCAGAACCACTGCATCAAATCATTAAACCTCACAATACTCCCATTGAGCAGGGGGAGGTTTTGTTCTTTCGATGGATAGGCATTGACAAGTGCAGTTCAATTCAAGTGCAAACGAAAGCCACAGTCCTCTAGCTAGTTACTTGGGAGTAGTTCTGTTTAAAAACATACTTCTACTCCAAAGTGGCACTCCAGAGTAAGTGGCTTGAGGATTCTAGCCATTATTAGTAACTTTCTCAAGGTCACAAATTAAATCTGAATGAAATGCTTCCTACCAATTATCTACAACAACCACTAGCCATACTGCCCTTATTGCATTTCTAGCAAATATGTTTCTTTTTCTTTGTAGGGGGGTGGAAATAATCTCGCTTTCTCTCTGTCTGGTCCTAACGGGAAAAACTATAGATAAACAAGGTTGAGGAATAGCTCAATTGTCTGTAATGAAACAAATGCTCTCAGTGGGCAATTTCATTTTACAGCTATTACCCCTAGGACCCTCCTTATTCTCTGCACTTGCTTTTCCTGATGATTAAAGTCTTGACTGATGATTATTCTCTGAGTTACTTTTGCAGGATTTATGGCTTTGAAGTGGTCATTGTATGTGCTGCTAAATTATTTTACTCCTCTTTCCCATCCACCACTCCCCCCCCACCCACAAAGTCACAGGCTGGGTTGGTGCTTTATTGAAATTTGAATCATAGCAGCTTTGCCAGTCTAAATGGCTTGAGACCTGATTTAATATAGAGACAAGATGCAGAAAAGCAGGGTTTGCTGAGATTATTATTCCTGGGGAAGGTTTAATGATCCCATTTGCGAAAGTCTCTTTCTATGTTTTACATTATTGTTCAAGTAAATAGGAGCTTTGAACAAATTTACAATGGAAGTTATATTTCTGTTTTATGTGAACACAGCAAAAGTAAAAAAAACACTATTTCAATGGTTTTAGTTGTCATATTTTTCATTAGCATTAATAAAAAAATAAAATTAAGTGTGCCACTTAGCATATTTAATGTCTTTTAATGAGTTTTAACATTTTAAACATTTTCCACTTAAGAAAGACAAAACTAGATATTTCTGATCCTTTTACTCCATGAGACTGCAAGGTTTCTTTTGTTTTTCACTTAAGTACCTTTACTCTTACATAAATTAAGATCAAGCTACTGTATGTCTCTATAGCAGCATCTATAACTGCAAAAAGGCTAATGGTTTTCACTTTGCAAATATTCGCTTGCTCTTGAGAGGAAGAGTCTGTCTTGTGGCATTAAAGAATCGTGAGATCCGAGTTCTTTTGCTCTGCAGCAGACTCCTTGTATGACCTTCAGCTAATCACTTAATCTCTCTGTGCCACACTTAACATAAGAAAATAAATAATGCTGTACTAGGTCAGACCAATTATTCATGAAGCCCAGCATCCTATCTCAGACAGTGGCCAATCTTCTTCTCTTGGGAGAAGTACCCAACAGGTCACAATGGACAATCCATTCCCTCTTCCAGTCCCAAACAGTAAGAGATTATGTTCCCAAAACCTACTTGGCAAATAGCCATTAATGGTCCTATCCTCCCAGAATGTATCCAGTCGTTTTAAAAAAAACTAGCTACACTACTGTTTTTGACCATTTCATCTGGCAGTATATTCCTTGAGTTGATTATGTGTTGAGTAAAAAAAGTACTGTGTATTATTTGTTTTAAATCTTTTGCCAGTTAATTTCATGGCGTGTGCTCTTGTTCTAGTATTGAGAGGGTAAAAAATGGCTCCCTATTTACGTGTTCCGCACCACTCATGATTTTATAAACTTCTATCATATCCCCTATCAAGCCTTTCTTCATACGGGAGCCATTCCATACCTGTGATCATTTCTATTGCCCTTCTGTGTATCCATTCTAGTTCTACTATGTCTTTTTTGATATGAGGCAACCAGAACTGCACACAATATTTCAGGTGTGGTAGTACCATAGATCTATATATAGGCATTATGATATTTTCACAATTATATTTTTGACCGCTGCCACACACTGAGCTAAGGATTTCAATGTATTGTCCACAATGACTCCAAGGTTCTTTGCCTGAGTGGTAACTCGTAATTTAGAACCTAGCATTGTATACATATAGTTTGGGTTATTTTTCCCTATGTACATCACTTTTCCCTTGTCCACAATAAGTTTTATCTGTCATTGGGATACCCAGTCTCGCAAGATCCCCTTGCAATTCTTCACGGTCCACTCACAAGATTTTAACTACCTTGCATAACATTTGATCACCTCACTCTTTACTCCTTTCTCCAGATCATTAATGAATATATTAACACTGGTCCCAGTACAGATTCCTGGGGCACTCCACTAGTTGCTTCTCTCCACTGCAAAAACTGACCATTTACTCCTACTCTTTGCATACTATATTTTAACCAGTTGTCAATCCACAATAGGACACTGCCTCTTATCCCATGACACTTTAATTTCCTCAAGAGTCTCTCATGACTCTTGAGGGGATAAGCATGTGGATAAGGATGGGCTGGTTGATGATATAGTGTATCTGAAAGTCCTGATACAATATATTGACCAGCCCATCCTTATCCACATGCTTATTTACACCCTGAAAAAAAAATCCAATAGATTAGTGAGACATGACTTCACTTTCCTAAATCCATGTTGACTCTTCCACATTAAGCTATGCTTATCAATATCCTCGGTAATTCTGTTCATAACAACCGTTGCCACCAGTTTTCCTGGAACTGACATCAGGCTCATCGGTCTGTAGTTTTCAGGATCACCTCTGGAGACCTATTAAAATATTGGCATTACATTTGTTACCCTCCAGTCCTCTGGTACAGCGGCAGATTTTAGTGCTAAGTTACAAATTTATTTATTTATTTATTTATTTATAAATATTTATTAGCTACCCCCTCATGCCTACAGCATCTTGGGGCAGCTTACAGCATAAAAATACACAATAAAATTCTTTAAAACAATGTTTTAAAAATACAACCCCCCTCCCACCCTCCCCTCCAAAGGCCTGGGCAAACAGCCAGGTCTTACAGACTCACTGAAATGCCAACAGACCTGGGGCCAGATGGGCTTCCTCCAGGAGGGAATTCCAGAGCCTCGGCCCAGCCACCAAGAAAGCCCTGTCCATTGTGGGGTCCCCCACTTTACTGGGGGACCTCCAAAAAGGCACCCCCAGTGGACTGCAGGGATCACTGTGAGGTGCGGAGGGCGAGGCGATCACCAAGGTATGAGGGGTCCAGACCTTTTAGGGCTTTATAGATCAACACTAGCACCTTCAATTGGGCTCGGTACGCTATAGGCAGCCAGTGCAGAGTATGGAGCACAGGTGTTATGTGCTCCCACCTTCCCGTCCCCATAAGGAGATGGGCCGCTGCATTCTGCACCAGCTGCAGCCTCCAAACCAGAAACAAGGGAAGCCCCATGTACAGTGCATTGCAGTAGTCTAGCCTTGAGGTGAAGTAGGCATGAATGAGGGTGGCCAGGTCGGTACTGGAAATGTATGGACACAGCCTCCGTACCAGATACAGCTGGCGGAAGGTGGCCTTAACCACCATCTCTACCTGCCGATCCAGTCAGAGCCTCAAGTCCAACACCACCCCCAGACTCTGAACCTGCTGGGATACAGGAGGGCAGACCCCCACCCCCCGCCAGGGGAGCCAGTACCTCCCTCGCCCTACCCACCACCATCACCTCCATCTTATCAGGATTGAGCTTCAGTCTGTTCTGCCGCATCCAATCCACCACAGCCTCTAAACATTGGGAAAGTAATGAGACAGCAGGCTCCTGGGTCAGTTGAAAATGAGAGGTACAGCTGAGTATCGTCAGCATATTGGTGACATTGCACCCCAAACCCTCTCACGATCTCCCCCAGGGGCTCCCTGCAGGGGAGGGAAAAGATCAGTGAGTGCCGGTGGCATGAGGGGGATCAAAGAAGCCGGCCGTGAGGGCCAACTTGTCCCCTTCCCCACCCGGAAGTGGCTGGGGGGCTATTAAACCCAGCTGCCAGCGGCTCCACTGCAGGCCGTGAGTCGAAGGGCCGTGGCAAAAGGGTGTGGCACTTAGGGGAGTTTTGGCAGGTAGGGATATCTTCTGCTCAGGGCTAGGGAGGAAGGGTGGGGGGTGTAGGAGGGGTGGTGAGAGGGAGGGGGTTGATGAGGGTGTCCCAGTGCCAAAGCCTGGTGGCAGCAGGGGGGGCACTGAGAGGGTTATTGGTGGTGGTGGGAGGGTGCCCGACCCCTGTGAGAGAGGGAAGTTGGACGGGCGGTTATGTCTCCTACCAGCTCCTGGTGGAAGCAGGATGTCTGGGGGGACAGGGGGTGAATTGGGGTGGGAGATGAGAGGGCAAGCATTCAGTTTTGGGGGGCCAGGATTCGGTGGACAGAGGGGGAGGCACGGCCATAGGGGTGGTTCTTGGGCATGGATGGTATGGTCCATGGGGCTGGATGGCTCGTGTCCCTAGGGGACCTAGGTGTCTGTGGGAAGTGCGGCTTGCCATCTCCCCGCTGAGGTGGAGGGAGGAGCCAGGTCCAAGGTCCACGTGTGGGGGGCTGTTGTTGCTAAATGCGAGGTCCATTGTCAACAAGGCCCCAATTGTCCGGGATGTAATCTCGGATGGGGCTGTGGACCTCATGTGTATTACGGAGACCTGGCTGGATGAGATGGCCAGACCAACTCTAGCCGATCTCGTTCCGGTCGGGTATGCTGTGAAGCACCAGCCTGGCATGGGTGGCCAGAGAGGTGGTGTAGCCATTATTTGTAGAGAAGACTGGCCTGTTAGGAGATATCCAGTTCAGTAGATTGCAGGTATTGAGGCCCTCTATGTGGTGTTTGATTTGGTTGGGGGCAAGTTAGGGGTGCTGCTGGTATACTGGGCCCCTTCCTGTCCGGCAGCATGCTTTACCGCTCTAGCAGAGCTGGCCTCGGAGGTGGCATTGGGTTCCTCCAGGACTTTGGTCCTGGGGGACTTGAACATCCACGCCAATGCCGGTCTTGTAGGAGTGGAGCGAGAATTCATGGCCGCCATGGCAACCATGGATTTGTCCCAGGAGGTCACCTGCCTGACCCACGTGGGGGGCATATCCTCGACCTGATCTTCGGTTTGGACCTTGAGGCGGGGGGTCCAGTTGTGGGTGTGTGTGTTAAGGTGGGGGCCTTGTCATGGATGGACCATTATCTCCTTCAGGCCAGTCTCTCAGCACACCCCCTCCAGAAGGGGAATGGGCCAGTTAGGATGGTTTGCCCTCAGAGGATGATGGAACCTCAGCAGTTTCAAGAGGTCCTGAGGAAGTTAACCTTGGACCTGGACGGTCACTCTGTCGATGAGCTGGTCTGGCATTGGAACAGCTTGCTGGAGGAGGCCATTGACAGGGTATCTCCAAGATGCCCTCTGCCTCTGTCTCGTCACCGCAGGGCCCCTTGTTTTACTGAGGGGCTGCAGTGGATGAAACGAGTAGGCAGGAGACTGGAGCGATACTGGCATTGGACTCAATCTGACTCTGACCGACTTCTCCATAGGGCCCTTTTGCAGTCCTATGTTGAGGCTGTGAGGACAGCAAGGAAGGAGTTCCTTGCTGCCCTCAAAGCATCTGCAAAGTCACGCCTGGTGGAGCTGTTTCGGGTAGTGCGCGGGCTGGTCAGTCTGGCCTCCCTCTGCCGGGACGGGGACTTGTCCCAGGCCTGCTGTGAGGAGTTTGTCACCTACTTCGCAGACAAGATTGCTTGGATTCAGAGTGACTTTGACACTGGATTAGGGACAGTAGGTGGAGAGCGCGAGGTGATGGAGGCCCCGTCTGGTCCAACTTTGTGGGGGTAGTTTCAGGAAGTGATGCCAGCTGATGGGGTGGATGTCTTGGGGTCTGTGAGAGCCACTTGTTGTGAACTTGATCCATGCCCATCCTGACTGGTGAAAGCCTCCAGGGAGACGCTGGGGATGGTGCTGGTGAGGGTGGATAACACGTCCTTGCAGCAGGGGAGGTTGTCACCTAGTCTCAAGGAGGCTGTGGTGTGCCCCCTGGTGAAGAAACCATCATTGGACATGAACACACTCACCAGCTACTGACCTGTCTCTAACCTTCCCTTTTTAGGAACGGTTATTGAGCGGGTGGTGGCGATCCAGCTCCAGGCACATTTAGATGGCATTGGTTTCCTGGACCCTTTTCAATCTGGGTTCTGCACCGGCTATGGCACTGAGACGGCGTTGGTGGTCTTGGTCAATGATCTCTGCTGGGAGATGGATGCAGGATGTTCAACATTTCTCATCCTGCTAGATCTCTTGACTTCTTTTGACACTGTGGACCATGGGCTGCTGTTGAGATGATTGCGTGACCTGGGGGGTCTGGACGGGACTGTTCTTGAATGGTTCCGCTCATTCCTCTCAGGGAGAAGCCAGCGGGTAGTGTTGGGAGCTGAAACATCTTGCCCCCACACTTTATCCTGCGGTGTTCTGCAGGGTTCCATTCTGTCTCCATTGTTATTTAATGTATACATGCAGCCCTTGGGGGAGGTTGTGAGAGGGTTCAGGGTGCGATATCACCAATATGTTGATGATACTGAGCTGTACCTCTCTTTTTCAACTGACCGAGACCCTGTTGTCTCAGTGCTATCCCAGTGTCTGGAGGCCGTGGCAGAATGGATGTTGCAGAGCAGACTGAAGCTCAACCCCGATAAGACTGAGGTGATGTTGGTGGGGAGAGCAAGGGAGGTGTCACCCCCCCTGATTGGGGGGGTTTGCCCTCCTATAGCTCAGCAGGTTCGGAGTCTGGGGGTGTTATTGGATGCAGATGACTCCCTGCAGTGGCAGGTGGAGGTAGTGGCGAAGGCTGCCTTCCGTCAGTTATATCTGGTGCGGAGGCTGCGTCCATACATCTCCGGCCCGGACCTGGCCTCCCTCATCCATGCCTTCGTCACCTTGAGACTGGACTACTGCAATACGCTCTATGTGGGGCTTCCCTTGTTCCTGGTTCTGAGGCTGAAGCTAGTGCATAATGTAGCAGCCTGGCTCCTTTCAGGGATGGGCCGTTGGGAGCACATAACACCCATGTTCTCAGCTCTTCACTGGCTGCCAATAGCAAGCTGATCCAGGTTCAAGGTTTTGGTATTGATCTATAAGGCCCTTCACGGTCTGGGCCCCTCATACCTCAGGTACCACCTTGCCCTCTGTGCCCCAGAGCGACTCCTTCGGTCTGCTGGGGGTGCCTTCTTGGAGCCCCCCTGTGTTAAGCTGGGGGCCACAATGGAGAGGGAATTCTCAGTGGGTGGACTGCACATTTGGAATTCCCTCCCGGAGGAAGCCCACCTGGCCCCAAGCCTTTTAACATTCCGGCGAATCTGCAAAACCTGGCTGTTTGCCCAGGCCTTTGGGGAGGGGGGGAGTGTGGGTTAGGGGTTTTAATCCCCCTCCAACCTTATTTATTGTATTATTTTTTATGTTCCCTAGCCATGTTTATTAAAACATTATATTTATGTTTATTAAAACATTAAATTATATTAATGTTTTATGAGTATTTTAAAATGTTTTATAATTATGGTTTATTAAAAAAATATTGTTAGTCGCCCCGAGCTGTTTCAGGAGGGGTGGGGTATAAATGCGATTAAATAAATAAATATACATTAAATAATAGTGGAGACAAGATCAAACCCCGTGGAATGCCACAGGTCAAGGCCCGGGGGCTTGATGTTTCAGTCCCCAGACCACCCGCTGGCTTCTCCCCGAGAGAAATGAGCGGAACCACCCTAGGACAGTCCCGTCCAGACCCCCCAGGTTTTGCAGCCATCTTAGCAGCAGCCCATGGTCCATGGTGTCAAATGCGGCCGAGAGATCTAGCAGGATCAAGAATATTGAACATCCTGCGTCCATCTCCTGGAAGAGATCATCCACCACGGCCACCAACGCCGTCTCTGTACCATAGCCAGGGCGGAACCCAGATTGAAAATGGTCCAGGAAACTGAAAAGAAATGAAAGGGGTTCAACTGATTTTCTGCACTCTGGTGAAGCAGGTCCCT
Organism: Sphenodon punctatus; assembly: GCA_003113815.1. Classification (NCBI taxonomy): domain Eukaryota; kingdom Metazoa; phylum Chordata; class Lepidosauria; order Sphenodontia; family Sphenodontidae; genus Sphenodon; species Sphenodon punctatus. The sequence goes on along the minus strand of QEPC01008359.1, from coordinate 2,767,464 downwards.
AGGAGCGGTTCAAGCTGCTTTTCTGCACCCTGGTGAATCAGGGGTTCAACTGCTTTTCCACACCCTGGTGAAGCAGGTCCCTAGGAGGCGTTCAGCTGTTTTTCCGCACCCTGGTGATCCCGCTGTCCAAATGCACCTGGATCTGCAGTGCCACTGCCCATTCAATAATCTTCCCTAAAAAGGGAAGCTTAGAGATGAGTCAGTAGCTAGCAAGAGCATCCACATCCAAAGATGGCTTCTTCAGCAGGGGGCACACCACTGCCTCCTTGAGACTGGGTGACAATTTCCCCTGCTGAAGGGATGCGTTCACTACCCTTGCCATCACCGTCCCCAAGGTTTCCCTGGAGGCTTTCACCAACCAGATGGGCACGGATCTAGTTCACAACTAGTGTTTCTAACAGACCCCAGGACATTCACCTCATTAGCCGGCGTCACTTCCTGAAACTCATCCCAGAAATATTGACCAGATGGTGCCTCCATAACCTCATGCCCCTCACTTCCTGCTTCCAATCTGGTGTCAAAGTTACTATGGATTTGAGCGATCTTGTCTGCAAAGTAGGTGGCAAGCTCCTCACAGCGGGCCTTTGACAAGTCCCCATCCAGTCGGATGGAGGCCGGACTGACCAGCCCCCGCACCAGCCGGAACAGCTCCGCTGGACGCGACTTTTCAGATGCTATGAGGGCAGCAAAGAACTCCTTCTATGCTGTCCACACAGTCTCAACATAGGACCACAAGTGGGTCCTATGGAGAAGTCTGTCAGATTTAGAGCGAGTCCTACGCCAGCATTGCTCTAGTCTCCTACCTACCTGTTTCATACATCGCAGCCCCTCAGTAAACCAAGGGGTCCTGTGGTGATGAGACGGAGGGAGAAGACGTCTCAGAGCCACCCTGCCGATGGAATCCCACAACAAGATGTTCCAGTGCTGGACAATCTCATCCACAGAGTGGCCTTCTGGGTCTAAGGTTAACTCCCTCAAAGCCTCCAAAACTGCTGACAGGAAGGGGCCCGGTATACCAGCAGCACCCCAAGCTTGCCCCCAGCCAAATCAAACACCACATGGAGGGCTTCAATACCTGAAATCTCCTGAACTAGATATCTCCTAACTGGCCATCTCTCTCTAAAAATAATAGCTACGATAGCCCCCCGGCCACCCATGCGGGGCTGGTGCTGAACAGCATACCTGGCCAGAATGAGGTCTGCTAAAGCTGGTCCTGCCCCCTCGTCCAACTAGGTTTCTGTGATACATGCAAGGTCTGCTGCCCCATCCAGGATCAAATCCAGGATCACTGGGGCTTTATTCACTACGGACCTTGCATTCAACAGCAGAAGCCCTTTACAGGCGGACCTTAGACCCTGATCCTCCCTCACCCTCGGGGGGGGGAGGTGACCCTTTTAACCTCCACCAGGAACCTCGGTCCCCTGGGAGGATGAGTCACCCGTCCCCTCGGACCATACCATCCACGCCTGATAACCACCTCTATAACCGCTCCCCCCCTTCTGTCTGCTCCATCCTGACCCCAACCCTTGGCTGTTCGCCCTTCCTCCAGAGTTGCCCTCCCTCCCNTGCTTTAATCTGCATTTCTGCTCGTGAAAACATTAAAAGTGGTTTACTTTAAATGTGGATTAATTCTAAATCCACGATAACACACACATCTAAACCTGTCTCTTATACACATCTAGATGTGTATAAGAGACAGCCCCTCCCCTCCCCCTCTGTGCTCTCACCACAGGAGTTACCCCCAACCTCCCACCCCATTCCCTGGAACTCCCCCTCTCATTGGGAGTCCCCTTGAGCCATGCTTCCTATGGTAATATGCACCATGAAAATACCTAGACAGGAAGAAACAAAATCTGATTCCCATGCCAAATCCACCCCCACCCCGCCCACATACACACAAAATCCCTTGCATCACAGTGATACCTCATGGTAAATCTGCTCAAATGTCACCATAAGATAAACCAGAAGCAAAAATGTGGTGGTGGTGGTGATTGGCCACATACGAAAGCAAAACACCAATAAGGCTGGGAGGCCCGCATTCCAAATCCGGGTGGCTGGCTTTGGACAAGGCATTGTCTGCCTCAGTTCCTACTCCATAAAATTAGACTGCTGATGTCAATCCTGGCCTCATGGCCAGTGTTCATTTCATATGCTGTTAAAGCAGCTACCAAGAATTAAGGCAAGGGGACCCACAAACTACTGGAGAATAATTTCTTCTCTGACAGTTGTTTGAACTATGCTATAAAATTTTGTTTTAGAACAGATATCAGTGTCTCTTAAGTCCTGTAGATGGGTTTTTAAAAAAATACCAGCAAGGTAAGAATAGTCTATGAAAACCAATAGCCTATTTGTAAGGAATCTGAAGGTTTCTGTTGACATAACCAATACAGCAGGCACTAGGGCTCCTTTCCCTAATCCATTGACTATTTCCTGCATTCCCTCTAGGGAATGCATCTACAGGTCAAACGGTAGATAGGTCTCAATGTCTACCCAGTCATCTTCATCATCACTAAGACCATTTTTTCATGTTTCCTGAGGACTGGGGGGACTTCTGTGAGAGCAGTCACAGTTCTGTTCACACGGAAAACAGTGCACATAGGAATGCGTTATTCCACTTTTCTCCTTCAAGAACACTTGCAAATGACCAGGTCCCCTGATGTTGCTCTTACAATCACGGGTGTTCTTTCAGGAGAAAATCAGAATAGCACAATCCTACGTGCACTAAGTTCCATTAGAATAGAGCCGCACTTACCATCACGCAAGTCTCCCCCACCCCCTCACGGTAATATGAGAAAGCAGCCAACTGCTAACAAAGAGCCTGTAGAAGGTACTTTGTTAATTTTTGTGAAGGATCATCTATTCACCAGAAACTAACCTGGCATCACCCATGATTTTCAAATAGGCTGCTGAACATTCTTGCTCCGGTGCTGATCACCAGACATGGACTGTTTCCAATGATGTAAGAGGTGAAGCGTTCTGTGTCCTCTCCTTAGTCTAAAGACTTCATGTCTCCAACCTCTAATGGCACCATTTTATCTGAGGGTACTTGCAAGTCAGTGGGATCTTTGCTTTTGAGGGGGAAGGAAACTGGTAGAATCCTGAGGGTACTCACTCCTTAGCTTTTCATCAAGAAGTTACATGTGTAATGAAATTAATAAAATTGCATTGGAGAAAGTGGACTTGAAATAGAGCAGCACAGAAGAGACTGAAACAGCAGCCTCTCTCAACCCTCTAAAGCTATTAGTTTCCATGACCCAGACAGCTTGATGAAAGCACCAGCTCAGCACCCTGCCCTGGCACGAAGGGTCTGCAAATGCAGCTGATTGCCCTTGTTATGTGCTTTCCTCTGGATATGATGTCTGTGGTTAACATTTTTAGCATTAAGTGGCAGGGTTCAAGGACAGAGGAGCTGCAGTGAACGCTGTCTGTGAATTTCAATTCTGTGTATTTACCCTGTGCCCTTGGAGAGATTACTTTTCTGCTATTGTTTGACACACGCTGAGCACAGAGGCATTCCTGAGTGCAGCAGTGGATTTTCATTCCCACCGTTAACATCCAAACTAACACTTTATTAATTAATTTTTTAAAAAAAATAACTGCAGAGCATTTTTGTTTATTTGTTTGTTTGTTTCTCCTCCTTTTTCTTTCATGCATCCTTGCAAGTACTGGTGGAGATGCTGTTGCAATTTTGGCATGCTAGATGCTGAAAGGAAGTGGCAACGAATGCGAAACAGAAATGGTTCAGGGGGGCATTTCTCCATGTGCAGGATGGGAAGGAAGGGAAACAAATTTTGTAGCACTACTTAAATACTTTCCTCTAGTACAAATGTACTAGTCTTTTTTATTTCAGAAACAGGCAGAAGATTGCTACAGCAATGAGCATCTAAAGTGTGGCCATTACATTACCTGGTATTAATGGCTGGACTGATAGTTAATGTCCTGGGGCAAAACAGAATCATTTGTGTTTTTATTTTTTTATTTAAAAAATGTATACCCCGCCCCTCCTGCCACAGGCAACCTGGAGCAGCTAACAACATCAAAAATAAACACAGTAATGACCCATTGTCGGAGCGGGTTATTACTGTTATAGCCATAACCAACATCATACAACAATGATTACAGCTATTTTAGTTTGTAGGTTTGTGTTTTGTTTTTCTGGAATTCTGCTAAACAAGGCAACCACCTTGGGAAATTAGTCATTCCCTGCTAGATTATCAATTTTTGACAAAACCAAATGGGAGGTCTTAAAAGATATACAAACTTCTTCTGCTGTAGACACTATGGACATTTTTACACACACATTAAAGTTCTGGATTTTTCAATCTTCTGGGTTTCCAAGTCCACAAGTAAGTTCTGGGTTCATTTTTCACACAAACACTGCCCCGAGGCAGCCTAAAGTAGCCACAGGTGTATGTGACAAGCTGCCATGGAAACCAAGTGACCACAGCTGCCTGGAGCAAAGCAATTTACCAGGAGAACCTTTTACACACAAAATTCTGGGAGAGGTTCTACGCAGAAGTTCAAAGATCCTGATGTTTAAGATCTGGGTGAGTGATTTAGACGCACAGAAAATTCAGGATGTAACAGCAAACATCCAGGAGAAATTGTCTTTACACATACTGCAATTTGGTGAGAGGAACTGAGGAGCTCTGGTCTAACACACTGCTTCCCCCACCCCTCCAGAAGCTTGAGTTCAAATCTGGTATAGTGACCGGCTACTCCTCAACAGATGTTTTGCCACTTTACAAATGTACCATGTAACCATGGCATAATTGACAGCTCCTGATCTGAAGGAGGGCTGAGACTGAAATAGCTGTGGATTCCTTAGGACTGAGGTTTACAGGCAGAGCTGTGGATCGAGAGCCAGGTTTGCAAGACCAAGAGCTCTGGAGGTAAGAAATGAGATGAACTGAGAGAATTGTTTGGAGTAATGAGAACTTTATGTACAAGGTGCTGCTAAAAACAGTAGCAAAAGTGTGTGTGGAAACGCAGCTTATAGCGTACACACAGAATATTATTTTATGTAGCAGTTTCAGCATTCAAAGTACCTTGCATTTTTTATCTGGTTTGCCATCCTAACAAACATGTGAGCTAGGTCATTATTATTCCCATTTTACATATGGGAACTGAGACTGTGAGATAGTAACTTGCCCAAGACCATCGAATGAGTGCATGGTTAAGGCAGAATTTGAACCCTGGTCTCTTAAGCCAAAACCCAACATCTCATTTTCTGTGTAGAGATGAGATGCATTATTAAAATAACGGTGTTATGCCCTCAGAATGATGGGCTTGCACGAGGCAATGCAAGATCTATTTATTTGACCAGGCTTTTAGTTAGTGGGTTGGGATGGTAGTAGTTTTACTTGTGGGTTTAGTGTTACTTGTTGTTGTTGTTGTTTGTTTGGTGTGTCTTTGTGTTAGCTGCCCTGATCCTTCAGGAAAGGACAGGCTACAAATCTAAATCAATCAATCAATTCCACTTGAAGTGTAAGCCTCTCTTACATTTGGGTATTAGAATGCCTGTCCCATCTGATCATGGTGCTAGTATTCTGCTATTTGTTAAGATGTGAAGAGACCTTAAGAGAATGTGATAACTTGTTAAAGGATAGAAAGCAAAGGGTAGGACTAAATGGTCAGTTTTCACAATGGAGAGATGTAAAAAGTGGTGTGCCTCATGGATTTGTATTGGGACTGGTGCTGTTTAATGTATTCGTTAATGATCTGGAAAAGGGCATTCGGAGTGAGGTGATCAGATTTGCAGACGACACCAAGTTATTCAAGGTGGTTAAAACATGAGCAGACTGTGAAGAACTGCAACAGGATCTTACATGACTGGGTGCTTGGGCATCTAAATGGCAGATGAGATTTAATGTGGACAAGTAAAAAGTGATGCACATAGGGGAAAATAACCCGAACTGTGAGTACACAATACTGGCTACTAAGCTAGGAGTTACCACTCAGGAAAAGGATCTGGGAGTGATTGTAGACAATACATTCAATTCCTCAGCCCAGTGTGCAGCGGCAGTCAAAAAAGCAAACAGAATGTTAGGAGTTAGTCACAAAGATGTCATAATGCCTCTATACAAATCAATGGTGTGACCGCATCTGGAATATTGTGTGCAGTTCTGGTCGCCCCATCTCAAAAAAGACATAGCTGAACTAGAAAAGGTACAGAGAAGGGCAACGAGAATGATAAAGGGTATGGAAACGGTTTCTGTACAAAGAGAGGTGGGTCTCTTCAGCGTAGAGAAGAGAAGACTGAGAGGGGACATGATAGAGGTTTATAAAATCTTGAGTGGTGTGGAATGAGTAAATAGATAATGGTTATTACCCTCTCAAATAGTATTAGAACTGGGGGACACTCCATGAAACTAGCTGCTGGCGGATTTAAAACAAATAAAAGGAAGTACTTTTTCACTCATTGGTTTCATTGATTAGCTCGTCCAGCTCTGACACCCCCCTCTCCCCCGCAAAATTGGCAGGAGGCCAATATATACTTTGCTTTATGTTGATGTTGTTGTTATCATGTCATAAACGAAGAATGGCTTGCAACGCTGTCTGGATAAACTTGATTACTTCTGTAAAACCAACTGTTTGTGTGTTAATTTGGAAAAGTCTCAAGTAATCTCTTTTGGTAAAAATAGAAGGCCATATATGGGAGAAGGCCATATGTGGGACATTTACAGCTAGGCCAGGTTATTAGCTATATATATTTAGGTGTTTCCTTCTCCGCCTCTGAGACATGGTCTGCTCACGAAACCTTTTCACTCAACGCATAATTAACTTATAGAATTTGTTGCCAGAGGACGTTGTCAAGGTCAGTAGTATAGCTGGGTTTAAAAAAGGCCTGGATAAGTTCTTGGAGAGTAGATCCATTAATGGTTATTAACCAAGTAGCTTGCGGGATGAACTTCTTACTGTCGGGAGCTGGGTATGAACAATGGGGAATGAATTGCCCATTGTGACTGTGGTTCTTCTCCCATGCGATCGAGATTGGCTGGCCGCTGTTGGAGGATGGGATGCTGGGCTTGATAGGCCATTGGTCTGACTCACTATGGCACTTCTTATGTTCTTAAAGTGGTGCTTGAAGCAGCAGAGCAGGGTGCTTGTCAGGGAGAGCTTCAAGCAAGACTTTGACAGCACTTACTCCCCCTAGACTGCCCCTTCACTCTGCAGCTTTTCCTCAGAGGGACAGTCTTTTGAAGAACCTGATGCTGCTGGTCTTCATGGATTGCAGTGGTGTCTGAGGGAGCACCGTAGACTCTGTCCGCTGTTCCTTTCCCCAAAGCCGGCCTTAAAATTTGAGGGACCCACGGCAAAAAATAAAATTTGGGGTTCCCATGGCCCTGCTCCCCATGGCTATGCTCTCTCAACAAGTGGCAGTCTGGTGCTTGCTTGGAAGTTATTTTTGTGGGCCCTCAGTCTGACGCAATAGAACAGCCTTTTAGAAGGGGCAGGCTTTGTGCATGTATATGCATGCTCATACACCACCATGCTCTGCAGATGGGTGGAACCTGCTCTGTTCACCCCCAGTACTCCTTCCTGACTGTTGTGCCTACCTGTCCAAGTGCAATCCTGCTAGTAAGATGCCCGTGAATTTACATGAGCTGGCGTTGGTTATTTTAGTTTATGATTTGTATCTGATGTTTTATTTTGTACTTCGATGTTTGTCCTGGGAAATGAGTTGTCTTCCCCTAATTTATGATTATAACATTATTAAGTTTGTATAGTGTGATTACTGATAATAGCAAATTTGCTGATCAATAAACTTTAATCAGTACCAATCGTAAGATGCTGCTGGCCAATATGGCCATCTTCCCACCACCATGAACCTCAGGATCGGCAGCTCTGAGACTTTTGGGATAGTGCTTAGGCAGTGCTTAATTTTTTTTAAAAAAATTAAAAATAAAATAATTTCCAGGGAAGCCTCCCCCAGAAGCCATGCCCTTTGCCCCAGAAGCCACACTTCCTAACCTAGAACTTTTCAAAGCCAGAAATTGAACCCTGGTTTCCCGCTAACACCAACCACTGGACTAAGTTGTCTTTCTTCCCTATAGCAGTATATAAAACAGGAGTTCTTGTGACTTAATCTGTACAATTCCCAGCACAGGGGGCAGAGCAAGAAAATCATGAACAAAAGCCAACTAACTATCCTTCCCCTCCCCCCCTTCCCCCCCAGCTTTCATTTCTAATCTTGAAATGGCCAATATTGGCCATTCCGAGTCTTTTACATTTCTGAATACCCACTCCTACTAGGAACACTTCCCAGGACTCAGTTTCCCTCCCCCTTAAATATAATTTCCAGGGCTGAGCCCTGACAAGCCCCACCACAACTTATGCCCTGGGCCAGGAGCGACTGCTCCTATTACCCCTGCCTAAGTCCAGTCCTGCCTTCCCCCGATCCCAAGCCTGTAAATAAATGGATTACTAGAACACACCAATAAGACTACTGTCACATACTCTTCTTGGAAGGAATCCAACCCAAGAAAGGCTACCCTGAAAACTTCCCACTTGGGAAAGAGGGAGCAACAGTAGCAAACAGAACTATACAGTCCTATAATATTAATTAAATAAACCTGATCATTTTATTTTTTTAATTCCTAAATGCCAAAACATTCCCCCTTTTGTCTTTTTAAAAAGTGAAAACAATTTATAAAAGATGACATAGAAGCATTAAAAACCAGATGGCCTGCTCCATTCAGCACCAGTTGATTTGCCCCTATTTCTGGCCGAAATTGTATATAATTTAAAATACATTTATACATAATGAGCAACTGACTGAATAAGCCAATTGAAATGGGTCACCACCTTGTACAGTACGTGTGTCCTGCTGTGAGTTTCCTAAGATATGGAAACTGCCTTGTGTACGTCTTCTCATAAGCAAACCTTCCTTGGGCTAGCCTGCCCTCCACAAAAGCTGATACATACTAATCTTGGGCATCATTGGGAAAAGCAAGCAATTACAGTCTGACAGCGTCTGTTGAATTCCTTGAAAACCTTCTGAAGAGTATCCTCTTTGTATGAGAAGCCTATTACTAACAGCCCGGAGAGAAAGATATGCCAGCAAGGTTTATGGGACCCTTTCAAGACTCCCACCCCTAAACTTACCAATTAAGCTTTCACTTCCTCCCCTACCGTAGGGCTCTATTTATTTCCCTGGCTTCCTCATAATTTACTGCTCATTTATTTTTCTCTGCTGAGAGTCAGCTGAAAATTGTTCTTCCAGGAGTCATTTCAGCTAGGCTTCTTTGGAGGAGGCCAAATGGCAGTATGTACAAAAAAAGAAATGTTTTGACCTAGGATTTCTGAAGCCTGAGGGACATACATGAAAATTTCTGGCACCACTAAATTAGTCTACATGCTTCTTGGCCACCACCCCTGCAGGATGGAATCAGAATGGGTCTGTGGTGAAAAATAGGCTTTATCCCTGTGGTTCCCAAAGTTTTTACCTGGTTGACCTCAATTGGTGATTTAAAGATCTCAGAGACTAGCCAAAACTAAAGTGCCATCAAAAAGTTCCTTCCCTCCCTCCATTGCACTTACATGCATTTATGCTGTTTCTGTCTCTGTTCCCCTCCCTCTCCTGCACAAATACACATTGCCCCTGTCTAGTGATTACAGCTACTCAAATCTCGAGAAAGCCCATCTGCCAGTGCCCCCATCCCACTTGGGGTCATAATCCATGCTTTGGGAATAACTACTCTATCCTTTTGCTCTTGTACAAGCAGAACCGGAAGGAACCACTGCTACCATAGAGTTCAAAGGGGTGACAGTGTCCAGTAATCTCCCCCTCTTGGGGGCAAAGGGGTGGAATGGATGTTTGTCTCAGATCTTCCACATTTGGGAGGAAGGTGCAAGGGTCCCGTGGTGCTTGGCAACCCTCCATTTGGCACAAGATGGGGCTTCCCAAGCAACGTTTTGTGCCTGGGCTGGCTCCCCACAGTTCACTGGAGTAGGGGAGCCAAGCAGACATACAATCACCCTATGGGCATAAATGACTAGCCACCATCTTCTAGGACTTGTTCTGGCTATGAAGGACTGGCTGGGTTTTGCCTTCCCCCACAATTGTGGCAATTAATTGGCTTTACATGGCAGGGCATCTTTCACCCTGGTGGCTAATTTGGTTTGCAATTTGTGACAGTCTGTGGTGTTCACTTTCAATTGATAGTATGGGATTCTTGAGGGGTTAGGATAAACAAAACAGGAAACATCTCCTTCCAAGATGGGAATTGGGGCTGGACACAAAGGCGGGGCTGGCCCAATGGCTCAGTCATCCCAGGGTAGGAGCAGAGGGGGAAGCCTATCCACCTGAGGAATAGCCAATGTCCTAGGTGATCCTGAGTGCATTTCCTGCATTTCCTGGCCCGACTAGGGAGCTTTGACAGGTGCCACACCCCCAGCCTGGTGTCTTGTGTGAGGAGTGATAGGCTGATTTGATGGGGTTTCATATTGGAAGGTTAGAACTTCAGCTTAGGTGGCACCTTAGGGGGCCTCCCACAGGAGTTAAGTTAGAAGTTATTGCACTGTGTTCCGGTTTATTGTAAGTGCAATGGTGGGAGGGAAGGATTTTTTGATGTCCTTTTGGCTGCCTCCATAAGTATAACTTCCATAGGCCAGATAGGTGTTGGGGAGGGGGGGCTCCACTTTCATGGAGTGCATGTCCTTATCTCAGTTCCCTTCCCCTGAACTCACTCTTTCTGTGACTGAAGGGAGGGACTAGAACTACAGGTCATATCCAGGCATTTGAAAGGGGCCAAATAAACGCCAGCTGTGGGGCAGATCTGGCAGTCCTCCCTACCCCATGCTCTAGGGCAGGCCTGGAAAGACCTAGGGCATTTTAGATGAGACAACTAATGAGGATTAGAGAAATCTAATGCACATTTAAGGTGGAACTTTCAAGATGTAAAATTGGTTTCATAAACCCCTGACATTGGGGTTTTATGAAACCGGTTTCACAAACTCGCAGATTAAAATGTGTTTTTAACATTTAAACAGGTAATGTGGATTTAAATAGTGCTTTAATCTGCATTTCTGCTCGTGAAAACATTAAAAGTGGTTTACTTTAAATGTGGATTAATTCTAAATCCACGATAACACACACATCTAAACATTAAATCCAGATTAAAATAAGAATGGTTTCAATGTGCGATAAGCACTAATCTGCAATACATGGCGCTCATCTAAAAACGTCCCTAGAGTACAGAAAGAATTGGTTTTTGGCCATTCATAAACTCAGCCAGATAATGAAAGCATGACTGAGCTAGAGAAACCACACCTAGCTCTTCAGATTATAAAGAAAAACTGAGGCAAAAGCAGCTCTGGAAAACTGTGCTCTCATGCTTCCCACTTTATTGACAGGAAATTAGTAGCTGTCTTGCTTCACACCCAGCTTGTGGATATGAGGAGAAATAAAGATACATGCAGTCTGCTTCTCAATCACTCCATAGACACAAGCTTGATTGAAGTGAACAGACCTTGTGACAGAGTGCTTTGAAGATCAGAGCGTGAGGAAGAATGATCTTTGAGAATAATTAATTCCATGATAATAAGGGAGCTTCCTAGCGATTGCAAGTAATATGAACAGTGGGGTAGGTAGCTGGCTACCATGGACTGAAGGGACTCAGTTGATTCTGGGCCCTCTATTCTGAGAGGGCGGATCCTGAACAAGTGACCAGAGCACCACTAGGAAATGTTGAGACTGGGTAAAAGAGCGCAGGGCTGGAACTTTGTCCTCAGCCCCTGAAAAGAAATGAAAGGGGTTCAGCTGTTTTTCTGCACCCTGGTGAAGCAGGTCCCTTTCTAAAAGGGTTTCAGCTGCTTTTCTGCACCCTGATGAAGCAGGTCCTTTTCAATTTCTGGGATCAAGTGGAAATACTACTGTGTTTGAGAGGGTGTGGAATTACTCCTCTTTCTATTTCTTCTAGTAATGACTTTTGTTCAGTCAAATAGACCCTTTAGCAACACAATTTAACACACCAATTATTAACTACTTGCACTTTTAACATATAATCCCTCACCTACTCTGACTACTTCAAATACATACAAGGCATATATTCTTACATGATCAGAGGTCCACGGTCTGGTTCCAGAAGGAGGGCGGGCAGGGGGCTCAACCAACGCCGAGAGAGAGAGAGAGCCTAGCTGTGAAGCAAGTTGCAGGACTTCCTAGGGAGAAGTCCCAAGAGGGCCAATCATTGAGCTCATCGGCACCCTGATAAGGGCTAGCGACTGAGTACCGTGAAAGGCAACTTCTCTGTCTAAAGCAAGCCTTTTTATCCAGTGACTGCCTTATGATTATCCAGAGTGTGTGGTTGTCAGTGCTAAGCCTGTGGAGTACTCCCATTGGTTGCTCAGATCTGGGGTACCTCCTGCTTAGTCATTGGCTTGGGGGTTTGCCCTGACCGATAGGGTCCTACCCCTCCTCCCTTAAGGGGGAGGGCCTGACTCTCTGGCCCTGAGCACCCCCACACCTCCTTGGAGGTGCCTTAGTGTCTGACCAAGTCATCTTGTTTTTCTCTGGTACCATTTGGTTCTGTTATCAATTGCTGACCTTTCCTTGTTCTCAGTGTCCCTGTGAGTTATAAACTATTCAGTTTTGCTTGGGAAGACAAGGTCTCTGCTTTCTCTCAGGCACCTAATAGACAGGAATATTGCCTCCTTCACACCAGTACACATAATTTACTTCCTCTTGATCATTTGACCGTTTACTTCTAGCGAATTTTGTTCCTTATCTAAATCAATGAATCTACATATTAACATTCTACATATTCTTAACCAAAAACACAATGGCTTACACAAAAGCTTCATTCAGTTACAATATCATGATTATAAGTCCAGTGTACTTTTGGTTACATTTCAACAAAGAATGAGTTACACTGTAGCAAGGAATTAACATCTCTGTTAGGCCCCCCACCCCCACCCACTGTGAAGGAAAGGAAGTTTTCAGAGTGCCCAGAGGATGGAGTTCTGGCCCCAGTCCCACCTACGTTGAAAACCATGATGGTGGTTGCTGCAGCTGTGGGGGAGGGAGGAAACACTGAAAGCCATATTGGAGCTTTTGCCTTCAGGGAAGAAGCAGCTTGAGTGGCTGAGAGCCCTCTTGGGAGGGCTGCTGCCACCCAAAAGGGCTCCTTGCAATCCCCCTAATGCCATAGCAACCTACAGCTGCTCCCACCTGGGCTCTTGGCCACTGTCGCTGTTCTTCCCACAACTGCTTGCAATGGGGCTCCTGACTGGGGTCTCTCTACAGCAGTGGCAGCTTGAAGGGGAGGGGAGTCGCCCCACAAAAGTCCCATCCTGAAGACCCTGCCCCTTTGATCTCTGGTGGCCCATTGGAAACATTGGCCTTTTTTACACAGGTCATGGTGCGGGGGGTGGGAGGGAGGGGTTGGTGTGGTCCATGGGTGGTGTGAGGGTGTAGATGGGCATACACCCATCTACAACCAACTCTCCCCATCAACACGCATGGAGCAACTGCCGTTTTCGCTGTTGCTCCGTGCATGGAGGATGGGTGTAGATGAGTGTGCGCGGGGGCATTCACACCCACCTACCCACTCCCCACCTGCTGCGGGATTTACATGGGCAGCATACATGCATGAACACCCTGGTGTGTGCCACGCGTGTAAAAACGACCTTAGCCTGGGCCCTGCACAGCCTTGCTACTTCTCTAAGGTATTTTGGTAAGAAACTATCCTTTAGGCTTCTTGCACCTTCCTTTGAAGTATCTTGCGTAGCCCACTGTCAGAGACAGGATATTGGAATAAGTTGACCATCCTGGCAAATCCTATATTCCTTACGAGCATCCCAATGGCTCATAAGTCATCTTAAGTGTGGCTAATTCTACGGATGACTCACCAAGGCCTGAATGTTCAGGAAGCAATATAAATGCAAATGCTTACTAAAACATCTTTTGCAGAATTTGATTTTGAAACATTATAAATATGCCCACACTTGTGTGAATGGTTTACAAACTGGAGTGAATCTTCTGGCAAATCTAGCTGCTGAGATGGTAATGATATATGAAATCACCCTAAAAGGTTGCATGTGTTTAGGTGTGCATTTCCCAAACTTTTTTTTTTGCCAGTGTGACCCCATTTTGAGAGCAACAAAATCAAAAGAGTATATCAAATACCAATCAAGATCATGCCTGCCTCTCATCTGCCAATGGTGTGATCCCGCTTGGGGTCCTGATGCAAACACTGGAGATCAGGAGTACTGGCCACAGCCGCTGTCTGGGCCAGCTCGGGGATGTCAGGAGATGCTGGAGGAACACCTCCCCCACCTACAGCCCTGTCGCAGTGCCGCCAACAACAGAGATGGGCGCAGAGGTGCCCGAAACCTCCCCACCTCAACAGGTTGCCAGGGCAACCTGCCTCGACGCTGGGACCATGGACGTCCAGCCGGGGACCTCACACAGCATGGGGGTGGGGCGTGGAGTCCACACTATAAACACCGGCACTGTGAGACACACAGTGCCGGTAATCAGAGTACAAGAAGCTGACCCCTATCTGAGCTAAGTGTGATTTACCTTGTTGTGATTTTCCTTGTCTGCTGTCTAAGTGTTTAGGGTTATAGCGTTTAAGTGTGTTGTTCCTGATCCTTGGTTCCCCTTCCTATGAGTGAGTGCACAAGTGTGAGTGAGAGGGCAGAGTGCGAGTCTCTTCTCCTGCCTAGGGTTCTTCCCTTCCCAGAAAGAACGTTCCCCCCCCCCCCCCCCCC
>QEPC01008359.1:2723905-2752285 GCA_003113815.1 Sphenodon punctatus | reverse complement strand
CCCCTCCCCCCCCCCCAAAAGAAAAATAATAATAATATGTGGCACATGCAAAGCAGCCTTCTGTCAGGGAAGGCTGAATCTACAGTATAAATAAATAAATATTGCCCCAAACAGTCATAAATAACACTCTTTGCTTTTAATGCATAATTAACACTGAATAGTAGCTAGTAACACAGCTGAATAATAATGCCACATTTTAAGGCTATTTTTTGCCTGCCTCAGCCACACAGCCAGGCAGTTAAAATATGGCCAAATCTTCTGAGTCTGGCACAGTAATTTTTAGTTACAAATTCCCAGTGCGGTCTTTAAAAATCTAATTAGTAACAACCATTAGTGTTGGCTTATTCTTGTGCATTAGACAGTAAATAAGCAGCATGTATTTGCAAAGTAAACTCCCATTAACACATTCAGAATACTAACTACAAAGGTTCCTTCCTTGTTCCTACAAGCCCCTCACGTTCAGTAGAATTGGAGCCCCATACACGTGTGTCAGGTTTTAAATATAAAAAAGAGGTGAAATTATTCCTGGTCAAGGCTCCCAGTTCCCTACCTGCAGTCAGCCCATCCCAACTCTGTTGAGTGGCCAGGGATGTGGTGAATATGAGCAAGCAGCACAGCAACAGAGACTGGGAGGGAGAAGGCATCTCCCTACACCCCTCTCTTCCAGAATCCTTGGAAGGGCAAGTTTAGGACCAGGAAGTGGGAAGCTGGTCTGGGGCCCCAGTTTTACTCCGTGAGTCACCTCTTGTTGGGCAGCTATGGTGTCTTGGGCTGTGGACTGTGCATGAAATGAAAGGAATCCTGTTCCCTTTCCCAAGTAGCTGGAAAATGCTCTGGACCATTGGTCCCATTCCTTTCTAGGGCATACAGCCAGGCTTCCTAGCATTCCACATGCAAGTGATACAGGAGGACACATTGTTTACATGTGAAATACCATTGAAGAAAAGTGGGTAAGGGGTTAATGAGTTGCTGAGCATGCTGTGAGCCGGCACCTTTGACCTTACTTTCACCACCATCTTATTTTCTGTTCTGTGTTTTAGGCACTACAGCTGCATGTTCTTTAGTCTTCAGTAACTGTGAGTAGATTGAGCGTTCTAATATAGGGGCTTCTTTTTCTGTACAATACCCATATTATATGGTTTGTCTGGCAACCCTACATAGTCCACTTGTATACAGACATACAAGAATCTACGTGTGTATGCCTGCACACATACAGGCCTCAAGTAAAGGGGGAGAAAGTAGATAGACTTTACTAGGGCCAGGCAGATAAATTGTGGATGTTGCAGTTATTTATATAATCGTATTTCACAAAATCTTGTGAAACTTGCTTGAGCCAAATAGAAGCAATGTTTAAAATGGAAGCAACTTTCCAAACAGTGAACTGGTCCTCCAGTGCTTCTAGAATGGCTGAAATCTAAGATCCTTCCCAATGCAGTGAACAGCGAGCTGTTCCTCTGGTCTGTGTGATATCACGGTCTATGGGATAACTTTGTCCTCCTGAGCTCAGGGCTAGCTTTATGGGTAGACAGATTCCTAGAGTGGCAAATTTAAGAGGGCAGCAAAATCAACTAAGAGCTTTCTTGGCAACCCACAATGCAAGCTTAAGGGGAGGCAATCCTGATTCATTTTGCTGTCCTCTTAAGTTCACTGCTGGGTAGGGCTGATGCGGCAGCAGCTTTTACCGTGCCGCGATTCCGTTCCGCCATTTCGGAATTGCCCACGCCACACCGCGACATTTCTGCAGATATTCTGCTAATTCCGCCGGAATTCTGAAAATCGCGGAATTGCGGAAAAATCGCGGAAATTGCGGAAAACCGCTATTCCGCTATTTTGTGGCGCTGGTGGAATTGCGGAAATAGCAAAAATGTCATGTTTCCACGATTCCACTAAGTTGCGGAATTAAAAAAGCGGAACCGCGGAATGAAACCGCGGAATGAAAGCCTCTGCCATGCCATTCCACTAATTGCGGAAACACTGTTTCCGCCGGAAATAGCTACCGCTGCGATATTCCGCTACAGCCCTANTGGGGCAAGTGAAATATTGCTTGGGTCCTATGCATGCATCCCACCAACACTTAATACCATCTTTCAAGCCTCATTTTGTGTTTGGCTCCTGCCTGCAGCCAAACAGCTGTTACTGCCACAATGAGCCTTAGGGGAAGGGCATAAATGAGACCTCTTGTACACAAGATAGGAGAGGGGCGGGATTAGTCTGAACCAAAATCATGCCATGGGGAATCTCTGGAAGCTCCGCTCGTGTGTGTGTGTGTGTGTGTATACAGGGTTTAATCCTGGCTATGACACAATTTTTCTTGCGGATTACAGAGCTGGATTTTGAGCCCTGTACTCCGTGAGAGAAATTGTGCCAAAAATGGGCTAAAACCCCACGCACATGAGTGGAGCTCCCCAGGATTCCCCTGGCACAATTTCAGCTTGGGCTAGTTCCTAGGGATGGATGAACGCGGTTCGGAGTTCGGCCTGAACTCAGTCTGTTCAGACACCCGAACCCAAACTGACTGAACCGAACTCTATTCCGAACGTTGAAATGACCAAACAGTTTGGTCAGTTCAGATCGCGTTTAGATGAGTTCAGGTGGCAAAAACATGTCACTGGAAGGCAAAACGTGACAGGGAGGGGGAGTCAGCTGAGGAGCAGACTTCCAGGCACAGGGGTGGAGAGGCTTGGAGTAGCAGCCAATCTGCCCAATCACCATCCCTTTTCTCCTTGGACCACTGACTTCGCAGACTGCGATTAGTCACGAGCTAGGCTGCACGGAGCCAATGGAGCTTGTGGTGAGGCGGGCACAGTAAGAAACAAAACTGATTACCTCCCAGCACCTTCTGATCTAGTCACTGTTCCTGACAGCAGGCGTTTCAGAAGGCTCCCTCTCCCAGCAGTTTTTGTTGTCAATCCATTGCAATCTTCCTACTATTTCACCCATTCAACCGATCTACCTCCATCTTATCATTTATTTAGTTTAGATTAGATAGATTTAGGTGTTATTTTTTTGTTTTTACCCCTCCCTGTGTTCAATCTCCCTTCCTCCCTCCCCCTTCCATTGAACCCTGATTATTGAGTACGATTATTAGATTTATTTAGGTTTCATTTCAATTTTGTACCCCTCCTTGTATTGTTTGTGATTTCCCCATCCCATCCCATATATATATATATATATATAATATGAGAGAGAGAGATACAGCGTTTAGTGTTTTGTTTTAGTGTTTGTAGGAGTAGGCCTTTGTACTTATTAGATAGATAATCCATTAAGTTGATAGCATTTAGAATAGTTATAGCAGTTAGATTTAGTGTAGATAGATAGATAGATAGATAGATATTAGATACAAAATTAAATAAAAAAATATTTGTTTAAAAAAAGCAATATAAAAAAATTATTTTGGAGGAAGAAATGGAGAAGGGAAGGAGAGGCTGGTTTTCTGCCCATAGGGGAGGCAATGGGGCACGTGCCAGAGGTGGCAGGGGCCATGCCAGGGGAATGGCAGCAGGCAGCAGCAGTAGCCCGAGCACATCAACACGCCCCAAACTCAGCAGGCCTGCTTTAGGGTCCCAGGCTTCAGCGGCTCAGCGTCACCTCCTGGCAGTGCCCTCCTCCACTGCCATGCAGGGCACTGGAAGGCCTGCAGGACTTGAGGCTGCATCTATCTCTGCTGCTGGTGGTGCTGGAGCAGGTACTGGGGCTGCTTGTGATGTTCCTACAGGGCCAACGATGTCCCCCACTGTCGAGGTTATCCCCCAGCAGTCCAGAACTGGTGGATCCCACCCCGTCTGCCAGAGGCAGGGCCCAATCCCCAGGCTATGGCAGTAGGGAGAGGAGTAGCAGCAGCAGCTCTAGCAGCTGTAGAGGGGGACACAGGGAGAGTGCCAGCAGCATGGCCGGCATGGGCAGTCTAGCCTCAGGGTCCCAGTAGTTCCCTTCACGGGACATCACCGTGATTGGGGACAGTGAGGAAGAGGCAGACACTAGTGCCACAGAGGAGATGTCTGTAGCTGAGGCGATGGCTGAGCCTCCTTCCAGAGCTGTGTTGCCAGTGCCACCAAGTTCTCCCCCTCCCAGCAGCGCTGGAAGCAGTGCTTCACCCGGGGTGGGCCAGAAGGGAGGAGGGGGGAAAAGTCCTGAGTCTGGTATCATTTTAAGCAGGCGCGGGCAGATGATCCCAGAGAGGTGCAGTGCACTGTGTGCAAAAAAGTGGTAAAGCATGGGCAGGTGCTCAGCAACCTGGGGACAACGGCAATGTCAAGGCACCTGAAGTCATGCCACAGTGCTCTGCTGCTCAGCGGGAAGGCAGGGGAAGTAGATGCAAGCAGGTTCCTGACTGCAGCGACCAGGCGCCCAGCTCCTTCAGTGGGCAAGTGTCCTGCACCAGCACCAACATCTGTCTCTAGCAGCAGGAGCAGTATTCCTCCCACTAGGAGGGCAGTACAGCAACAGGAACCTCCCCAGCAGTGCCTTCAGTCCACCATGGAGGAGCTGGGGTGGGGGGATCTGTCAAGGCTATTGGCAAGGCGCCGTGGCACTGGCTTCCAAAATAAAGCGAAGCGCCTGTTGACCGAAATGATTGCCCTGCATTGGCAGTCTTTGTCAGTTGTGGAGTACAAGGGGTTCCAGCAGCTTATTGAGTTCCTGGCCCTCAACTTTAACCTGCCTTCCCACTCCACCCTGAGTCAGACTGTGGTGCCACAGCTCAACAGGACTTTGAAGGAGCGGGTGAGGGAGCAACTGGCAGGGGATAGGGGGGTCCACAGTCCACTTCACCACTGACCTGCATTCCTCCAGGAATGCCCAGCATGCCTACCTGGCAGTGACTGCGCAGGACCGAGAGGCAGTGCTTGGCAGTGGCAGGACGGGTCCTGAAGCAGGGTATAGGAGGGCCCTGCTTCAGGCACATGACATGGACAACTTCAACACTGCTAGGAACCTCGAGGCAGCCCTGGCCACCATGGTGAGGGAGTGGGTCACACCAGGTGCGGCCTTCACCAAGGGGTGTGTGGTCATGGACAATGTGGCCAATATACTAGACAGTCTGTGACGGGGGTTTCACAAGCATTCCTTGCGCTGCACAAACCCTCTATCTTGTGGTGAAGGATGCTCTGGGCTTGGGGGATAAGGGGATTGGGCCAGGCACCCTTAGCTCCCTGGTTGAATGGGGGAGGAAGCTGGTGGGGTTCTTTTAACTGGAGTATGAAGGGCAGCAAGCTCCTGTGGGATAAGGAGGCCAAGCAAGGGTCCCCGGTGCACCAGGTCATCCAGGATGTCTCCACCAGGTGGAATTCCACCTTCCTGATGATCGAGCAGCTTCTTGAGAAGAAAGCCCCCCTGCATCAGGTGGAACTGGAGACAGACATTGGGACAACAGGGTACAACAGGGAGGAATGGGAGATTCTCGCTCACACAGTCTTCATCCTGAGACCGTTCATGGCCGTGATGGAGACCATGAGTAGCTCCACCGCCACCCTCAGCCAGGTGACCCTGCTGGTCCTTAGTCTCCAGAGGAGTCTGGACGAGATTCTCGGGGGGCAGGATTGTGGCCCTCCTGGAAGGAAGATCTCCAATGAAGCCTTTGACCTGGCATGGAAGCTGAAGGTGGGGCTGAGTGCGCACTTTGTTGAGCTCCTGCTCTGGGAGGAATATGTCCTGGCAACCATGCTGGACCTCAGGATCAAGGGCAGCATGGCACATGAGACAGCAGTCTATGGCCTCCGGAAGGGTGCGCTGGTGCAGAAGTTCCAGCAGGCAGAGCAGGCCATGTAGCAGGACACCCCTGGGGATGGTGGGAGTGGGACCAGTGATCCCTTCCAGCCATCTGGGTATATCCCCACCCCTAGCGGTAGCAGCAGCACCAGAAGCAGGATGAGCAGAAGCAGCAGGACCCCTACTGCCAGCAGCTCCTCCCACTCTGGGGAGCATGGGGCCCAGCACAAAAGGGCAAGCAGCGTGGCTGAGGGCAGTGGGGCAGGTGGTGCCCACAGAGAGCTGCCAGAGGGAGTATGATGGTGCCTCAGCAGCACTGGAGACCTACCTGGTAGGGATGGGTGAATGCGGTTCGGAAGTTCAGAGTTTGGACCGAACTTGGTCTGTTCGGATGACAGAACCCGAACCCGAACCCGAATCAAAACACTGACCGAACTGAACTAGATCCAAACGTCGAAATGACCGAACAGTTCAGTCAGTTCGGATTGTGTTCGGGTGAGTTCGGGTGGCAAAACAAAGTGTCACTGGAAGTTCAAACGTGACAGGGATGGGGAGTAAGATGAGGAGCAGACTTCAGGCACCAGGGGTGGAGAGGCTTGGAGTAGCAGACAGCCTGCCGAATTACTAGGGGTGGGAAACCGGTATAATCCGGTATCCGATAATGCCGGTATCGGGCGTACCGACATTATCGGATTCGGCCCGGTAATCCGGCCCCGGTACCGGATTTCAGTGTGCCGGTTTTTTTATATTGCAGCCATTTTTAAATGGCTGCAATGTAAAAAAATTTAAAGCCCCAGCCAAACAGTTTTTAAAAAAAAAAAACCCTCCCCGAGTCCAGGCTGCGCGGGTGGAAGGGGGGACACCCCCCACCCACCCTGCCCAGCCTGGCTTTTTGTTGTAAAAGATAGAACAGCAACAGAGTGAGACCCCGAGGCGAGCCCCCCCCCCAGCACCAGCGGCCGCGGCGTCCCCGCAGCCGCAGGTAAGTATGACCCGATCCCTGGGGGGGGTGGGGGTGTTTAACACCCCCACCCCCCCCAGGGATCACCCCTACAGCGCGCTTGCCGCTTACCTTGGGGAGCTCCGGCGGCGGCGGGCGGCCCGGCGGCTTCAGCGCCGGCTGTGGCTGCCGGCGTCAGGACGCTGTAGGCCTTCCGGTGCACTTCCGGGTTTCACCGGAAGGCCTAGAACGTCCTGAAGCCGGCAGCCACAGCCGGCGCTGAAGCCGCCGGGCCGCCCGCCGCCGCCGGAGCTCCCCAAGGTAAGCGGCAAGCGCGCTGTAGGGGTGATCCCTGGGGGGGGTGGGGGTGTTAAACACCCCCACCCCCCCCAGGGATCGGGTCATACTTACCTGCGGCTGCGGGGACGCCGCGGCCGCTGGTGCTGGGGGGGGGGCTCGCCTCGGGGTCTCACTCTGTTGCTGTTCTATCTTTTACAACAAAAAGCCAGGCTGGGCAGGGTGGGTGGGGGGTGTCCCCCCTTCCACCCGCGCAGCCTGGGAGGGGGAGGGAATTAATTTTAATTTATTGCATTGGTTTCAATGGGGACACAGCGCCCCATTGAAACCAATGTAATAAATCCGGTACCGGTATACCGGATTTAATCTGGGAATCCGGTTTTTGTGAAACCGGTAACCGGTAAAATCCGGTGTACCGGTAATGGAACCGGGCCCGCCCCTACGAATTACCATCCCTTTTCGCCTCAGACCACTGGCTTCGCAGTCTGCGATTGGCCACGGGCTAGGCTGCATGGAGCCATTTGGAGCTTGCGGTGAGGTGGGTGCAGCAAGAAACAAAACTGATTGCCTCCCCACTTCCTAACACCTTCTGAGCTAGTCAACGTTCCGGAACAGCAGGCGTTTCAGAAGGCTCCCTATCTCCTAGCAGTTTTTGTTCCTTCCTAATCCATCGCCACCTTCCTTCTATTTCAACCATCCAACCCATTTACCTCCATATTATCATTTATTTAGATATTAGATAGATTTAGGTGTTATTTTTTGTTTTTACCCCTCCCTGTGTTCAATCTTCCCTCCCCCCCCTCCATTGAATCATTTTCCCTCTCCTTCCATATTACATCCCCAATTCCCTTCCCCTGTTTTAAGTTTTGGATTTATTTAGAGTAGGAATATTAGTAGATTGATTTTCACTTCAGTTTTGTACCCCTCCCTGTGTTCTTTGTGTTTCCCCCTGTTTAATATTATTTATATAGATAGATAGTTATTAGATAGACAGTTACTAGATAGATATACATAGTAGTTAGCTTAGTTATAGAGATGCAGTGTGTTTGTAGGACAAGGCCTTTGTAGATAATTATTAGGCTATTCCATTTAGTTCAATAGGTTTTAGAATAGTTAATAGCAGTTAGATTTAGTGTAGAGATAGATATATATTAAAAAAGAAACAGCCACTCCAGCCCCAGGACCCACTGTCAGCATTCTGGGGCCTACGTTAGTGGCAGGGAGGGCTGTGGCCAACATGTATCTAGAAGCTGCCACTCTAGCCCAAGGACCCACCATCATGGGTCTGGGGCCGTCATTCCTCGAACAGAGGTGATGTCATTCCAGCGCACCAAGAAATAGCCACTCCAGCCCCAGGACTTGCCGTCGGGGTTCAGTTACAGGCAGGGAGGGCTGTGGCCAGTATGTGGAGATGTACTTTGAGATGTACTGCACGTACACCTCCACCTTCTATTCCCACACCTTGACCGCCTGGAACTGTTCCATCAGTCGGTTCTCCGTAGTGGCTTCTTGCACCTTTAGGACAGCCACAAAGTCCCAGGTGGGCCTCTCCACCTCCACCCAAAAGGTGTTGTCATCAGCAGACTCCCAGGGCACGGGGGACTCCACATTGGGGCTGGAGGAGGGGGAAGGGCTTACATGCCGGCACTTCCAGGTTGCCTTCTCCCCCTTCTTCTGGCACTGCTGCTCGGGCTCCACAGCCATGCCAGAGTTCTCCTGCCACCTCACCGTCTGGCCGGGAGCTTTTCAATATGGGCGGTTAGCCCCGATGTGGTCTCCTCTCTCTGCCTCCTTAATCTTTTGAAGCAGATCTAAAGAATATAAAAAGATAGGAACATAAGAAGTGCCATACTGCATCAGACCAATGGTCTGTGTCAAGCCCTGCCTGCATTCTGTCTCCTCAAGTGGGTTGGTGGCCAATCTCTCTCTGCAGGGTACTTCCATTCCTAACAGGTCATAGGGCATTGGGCAATCCATTCCCTGTTGTTTCAGCTCCCATGCCTTACCTTGCAGATGGCGTATTTTTTGTGCTTCTCAAACCACCTCCAGACATCGGATCTTGTTCTCTGACTGTCTGGGGATGGCACTGGCGAGCCTGACCTCCACCTCGTTGTCTTGCATGGTGTGGCACCAATTCTGGGGCCAGCATCTGATTCCTCTCTGAAACAGGAACGCATAAACAACAACTAAGTAATATCATGCATTTATGATGATGCCTCTAGTCCTCCCTCCTTGGGGTGCTAGGGATGGCAACAGGAGATGGTGACCCTGGCTGGTACATGAAAATCCTGTCCTCCTTGGGGCGCTAGGGATGGCAATTAGAAAGGATTTGCATGTTCAAGCAAGGGACTGCCCTCCTTGGGGTGCTAAGGGATGCTAGGGATGGCAAATGGAGAGACCCTGGCTTGCATGTGCAAATCATGCCCTCCTTGGGGTGCTGCTAGGTTTGGATGGCAATGGAGAGACCCTGGCTGGAGCGTGCAAATCTTGCCCTCCTTGGGATGCTGCTAGTGAGGGATAGCAATGGAGAGACCCTGGCTGGCATGTGCAAATCCTGCCCTTATTTGGGGGTGCTAGGTAGGGATGGCAGCTGGAGAGTGGAGACCATTGCTAGAGATGGCTGGCAGGCACATGTTTTTGTGGGGGTGCTGCTTGTGCTTGTGCCTGAGTGCTGGAAGAGCCCCCCACACTACAGTACCCTCTCTCTCTGTGGCAGACATCCGCTACTACGCGCTGATGACCACTGTTTGTGCCTGACCGATGCCCACCACCCATGCACCCACCCGCATGTAAGTGAGCTCACTCTAATGGATAGAGCCTTAAGTTTCTTGTCCTCAAAGTAAAAAAAAAGTTTACAAACCTGGCAGCTGTGGCAGCAGCACCTCCTGTGCCCGCCGGCTCTGGTGTTTAATGATGGTGGCCTCCTTCTTCTCCATTTTTTTTTTTTTTTTTAAATTTAAACACAGACATTCCAACAGTCACTCACCAAGACACCAACCAGCCAAACAACACAGCCAAACCAAACACAAACAACCAAAACACACAAACCGAACAGCCAGCCAGCAAACACACACTCTCTCGCCACACAGTTCCGCACGCACTCAAATTTCCAGTTTCTGGCGTGATCATCGGCTCTCGTGATACTTTTTCCGAACACCCGAACCAAACTGAACACGACCGAACCTAACGGCCGAATCTGAACTCGGCGACCGAACCGAATGGGCGGACAGGACCGAATCGTATGACCATACCCAAACCGCAAGCTGTTCGGCTATCCCTACTAGTTCCTCCCTCCTCCTGTCTCATGTACAAAGACCCTTAGGGCTGAAAGAAGTAGCTAAATTACTGCTCATGAGAAATTTTTCCATATCTGGAACTAGGATCAATTTCCTGACCATTTTCCAATACCAATGCAATTTCTGGATTCCTCACAATACCACAATATACTGTCCCGATTTACCAACTTTTTGTGTGCCGTTCATTTACCACTTACTGCATTGCCGTGGGTACCATTTTACTTCTGGGTGTGTTGTTTCTGCATTTCTGAGCAAATCACTGTGCAAATAGCCAACCTCTTAACCTCTCACCAGTGCCCCTTAACCTCCACTCCAGGGCTTCCAGTCAGAATTGCTGTTCCCCTTTGCTTTGACCAATCTGCAACTGGATTGCAGATTAATAAAGGAATCTGCCTACCGGTCAATGAGTGTCAAGGAAGTACAAGGGGAAATGGAGTGCAGGAAATGTGGTATTGCGTCATTATTGCCTCTCATGCTTTGAAAAGGATGGCAAAGTGGTAAATGGCAAAGTGATAAATCAAGATTACCAAATACCAAGAGGTTCTCAATTTGACTGAGGCAGTATCAGGAACTGGGATTTCAATGACAGAACTTGTTTTGTTGAAACCTCATTTCAGTCCTACCATAAATTTGAATAAATAAGTAAGTCATTAATAGTGCTCAAGTGAGAGTTTTGCCATTGGTTTCAATGGGCAGAGGACTGCATCCTTCAGTTTTTCTGTGTAAAGAGAAAGAGGTCCTGATTGGGACCTATTACTGGCATTTCAACAGCAGCCTTATTATAATTGATTAAAAACAAAACAGATACATTCTGAAATGGGCTACCTGATCTCTGAAATGTTCTGCCACAGCAAGTTGCATTGAAGTGAATGGGGCTTGTGCTCAGTAGCACATAGGCAAGAATGGCTGTTCCTGAATTGTCAGGAAAGCCTGACATTTCAGGAACGCTTGCAAGCTGTTGTTGGGATTTCTGCATTCTTCATTGATTCCGTGCTTCTGTTATTGCCATGATCGGTGCCTGCAATTTTCTGTCGATTTCCATCATTTTTGTCAATTTTCCATCACTTTTCGTCAGGCGAAAAGAACAACAACAAAAGCCTCCGACATTTTATAACCCACCATCCACAGCTCTCAAAACGGCAAATCAAAATTCAGAATACAAGGGTTAGCCCTTGAAATGCACCAATGAAAACACAGTTTAAAAGGAGCCAAGTTAAGGAGCAATAACAAATGGTGAAAATTGCATAGGGTGATTTTAGACCGACAGCAGCCCTGCCTCTCCTCTGCCTCACCCCCAGGTGACCTGTCTGTCTAAAGGCAGGCTGCCAGATGTGCAGGCAGAGCCAAGGCAGAGCAGACTGTCCCTGCTCTGCTCCTGCCCTGTATGCACTGCTCCAGAACATCTATTAATGTCATCTCACTCCCATTTCCCTTCCCTTGATTATTGTACATATCTGTAGTTTTGAACAAAAAAAATCCACAGAGGAATTTTAGAAGATAAAGAGCCATACTAGGTCAGACCATAGATCGATCTATCTAACCCAGCTTCCTGTCTCTGACAATGATCAACTTCAGTTGCTTCAGAGAAATGCTCAACAGCAAATAATTAGGACTGAACTTGATCTCACTTTTTCTCAATTCTCACCAAGAATCATGGGTCATGATTTGTTCTTAGTGAGAATTGATAATTGAGGAAAACCCCTGGCTCGCAACACTTTCTCGGCCAATATTTTTTTCTCAGTTTACCATTCGTCCATGATTACTGTTTACCATGTATTGATGATTTATTGTGTACCATAAACCAACTTACCGTGTACCACTTACCGTGTACCGCATTCATCCCAGTAATGAGTATGTGCAAAATGGCTGCCTTTTTGCAAAATGGCGATGATGCTGCCAGCACCATCTTGGAAGAGGGCTGCATATGCGCAGAACAGTTGTGGTGGCCTTTTCGTGCATGCACATTACTTGGACTAATGTGGTGCACAGTAAGCAGAAGGGATGGGACTCTGGACAGAATTTCATTTTTTTTCCCCTTCTTTTCCACTTCTTCTTGATTTTCAGATCCAGTTTCAGTTTTTCCATTTTTTTTTCTCATTGACTTCAGTGGATTTTCTCCCATTGAAGTCAATGAAAACAAACTAAAAAGAAAGAAATGGAAAAACAAAAACTAAACAAAACAGCAAAAATGCCAGAACTGAAAAGGAACTGCAATTTTGGTTTACATTTTTTAAAATAAAATGGTCATTGTGGGGCCATTTTGATTCTATCAAAACTGAAATTTCCACCCTAGTAAGTAGTGTATGGCAAATCGGTATACAATACAAAGTAAGTCACGCTAAACGGTAATGAACGGTAAACAGTAATTCATGGTAAATGGTAAATTCCCCCTTCCCTGTCTCCCCTCTTCCTGTCTAGATTGTAAGCTCTTGGGCAGGGACCATGTCTATCTTATTCTTTGTGAAGTGCCAGGTACATTGCTGGCGCTATATAAATGCTCATAATAATAATAATAATTAATAATAAAAATCGATCTCTAACCATTGCCAGAATCTTCCTGAGATCTCACTATGAGTTCTCAATTCTTGGAAGATTTTCGAAAGAAACAAATTTATTCTTGTTTCAGCCCTAAATAATAGAGTATGTTATTGGCCTTCACAATGTCCTCCACGAATTAACTGGCATCAGATTTAAGGCAAATAAGAGGAAGTATTTTTTTTTTCAGACAACATACAATTAAATTCATAGGCTCTGTCCTAGTTCTGGTATTATTAGAAGAGGCAGCAAGCTGTACAGTTCAGTGAGACAGTAAGTGGGGGTTATGCCCGCATCCTCTTGCACGCAATGGCAGCTTGGAGCAGCTCACAAAGCATCAGTGAAATAAATTCAATAGTTAAAAACATATACAAAACATTATAAATCTCATTAAGGCGGAACCAACCCCCGAACCCTCACCTCCCTACCCATCTTCCTCCTCAAAGGCCTGATGAAACAGCCAGATTTTCCACTGTCTCCAGAAAGAGGGGAGATCAGGGGCTAGGCGGGCCTCTGTCAGGAGAGAATTCCACAGCCTTGGAGCAACCACCGAGAATGCCCTCCCCATTGTCACACCCGGGAAACCTGGGGGACTTCAAGTCAGGTGTCCCCGTCCCACTGCAAGGGCTGAACCAGGGCCCGGGGCATGAGGTGGTCCCACAGGTAGGCAGGGCCCAGGCCATTTAGGGCTTTATAGGTCAACACCAACACCTTGAATCGGGCCTGGAAGACAATAGGCAGCCAGTGCAGAGAGTGGAGCAGGCAGCCAGTGCAGAGAGCGGAGCACTGGTGCAATGTGCTCACGACGACCCATCTCCGTAAGGAGACTGGCTTCATTCTGCACCAGCTGCAGTCTGTTTCTGAAGTTTGTAGTGGACAAACTTCAGAATGTTTGGGTTGGATCCTCATAGATAGCATGCTTGTGCAAACTTGACTTGAACCATTGGATTCTGGTTATAGGAAACAAGAAATATGAGTACATTTCCAGTATCCGTACCATAAGAACAACTCTATTCTGGGATGTAGATACTTCTGCGTCTGGCAGAAACAAAAACTCCAAAACAGTAACTAAAGAAGTTTGATTTGAGTTGTATGAAAATGTTTAATTGGATTCTGCTTTCCCCTGAACTGTCCAGTCTCTAATCTGAAGCCAGGGATTATGCTTACAGCATAAACAGTGGTGAAATGAAATCTCAGAGAGACCTGTTTCCCTCCAGTTGTGCTCCAAGGAAAGGGTGATGTCATCAAGAGAGTATGCTGGAGCAGCAGCACACCGAGAAAGAGACATTAAAGAGGCTTTATATTGTTAAAGGACTGAATAGCCTCTTCCCATTGTTACTAAGGGAATTCAGCACAGATTTCTAAAGCTCTTTGATTTACAATAAAATAACTTCACAGGTCACCTTCTAAAGAACTCAGCTGGCAGAATTGCTGTGGAACACCCCTGCTTAGAATTTCTCCCTACCAGAGTCTATCCTGAATGCTGCAGAGAGCTCCTCTTCCACACGCTCCCCCCTGATGACCCTTAGAACTTCACTGAATCTCAGAGAAGTGCCTGGCAGAATTTGATGCTGTGCTTTCTGTGCATTCTTAATTTGAGATAGCAACTACTTGCATATCATCCCAATGGTTTTGGGGAACCCCTGGTAAACTATGAGCCACTCTGCAGAAGGTGCACGATGCGCCCTCTTAAGAGTGTGTATCATTGTCCCCAACAAGTAAATTATATTGAGTTTATATGTTAGTTGAACGTTCTTTTTTACTCCATGTGTTGGGAATCCAGAGCACCACCTTAATTCGCCTTAGAGAGCCTTTCAGCAACTGCCATTCTCTTGTGTAAAAATCCCTCATGTAAAATGGATACCAGGATGTTCTCCCAAGACACTGACGACTAGCTCTACCCCTAATGTCACTTGTAAACAAGGCCTGAGCAGCTGACTTAACTCTTCACAGAGGTGAATGGAACAGCTCACACCTTTCAGAACTATTGTTACTGACTTTATCAAGACTCCCGGAGAAATCTCTGTACTTGTTACACTCCATTCACATTACTGAGGCTTTTTGCACAGTCATGGCAGCTAAAGAGATCTGAGGTTTTGGTTTTGATTTGAATGAAAGTCAAAATTTTGAAAAGCAAGGTAGTATCTTTGGATAAATGCCAGTAGTCCATACCACCATATACCCATGATTTCTGATCCCCGGTTCTCTGACTTTTCTGTTATGTGGCTAATTTGGAGACAGCCTCTTGTAGGCAACTTAGTTGTGCTCCATATTTCCCTCACGGTATTTTTTGTTCCTTTGGTTGTCCTGTGGAGAGCTCGGTCAACCCATAGCTATAGTTTGAGAATTGGTGTACTGTTCTTATTATGTGGATAAAACAGTAAAGTTCCCAGCAGTTCTGTTTTCTGTGTAGCATAGAAGAGCAGTTGCTGGTAGAAAAGACATAGGATGTTACCCACTGTGTGCCTCCCTGTTGGCTTTAGATTCTGTTGCTATTTTACAAGGCAGAGAGCTACTATAATGGCAAATGACAGAGGGAGCAACAGAAAATCCTGTAAAAAATCAAAAGTATTGTAACTATAATAGCTTTGGTAGCCAACTTTCCTTTGCAATGTACCAGTTTCTTTACTTTCTACAACATACAGCATATTTTAAGACCCCTTCCTGTCTTATGCTTGGCACAACATTTATAGTAAATTCATTCTCAAAATGGTTTTTTCCCCTCTGTACTGAAATTAACCATGGAAATGTTTATATTTTTACTAATGTGAATGTTCAAATTTTGTATTTGTAGTTCATCCTGTTGATTGGACTCTGTTTTTTTTAACTGCTTTCATGTGTCATTGGTCTTGAAGTCAAATGGTATTATTTTTGCCTCCTGATTATATTATTATTATTATTATTATTATTATTATTAGTAGTAGTAGTAGTAGTAGTAGTAGTAGTAATACAGAAGGGAGAGCAGCTACATTCCAATATAGTGGCATGTACATTTATTTATATAAAATGTGAGGCTTCTCCTCCCTACAAATGCATTTCCAAATATGAAGAAAAAAAAACACCAAACCAACCAAACAAAATATTCATGGCAATGGGATGACTGCTGAAGTATTTGTACATGTGTGATGATAACTAATGCCTGGTTGATAGCCCCAACTATTCAAAAACCTTGAGTTTGACCCCTAAAAATCAACAGCTTTACTGAAACCTCTTACTTCATGTCCCACTGTGGCCTCTGAGGTCAGCTGGGAGCACCCTCTTGTAGGCATCATCTGCCTGTCAAGTTCACAGATGGGCACAGGTTTTTTTTAAATGAGACTGACGAGAGGTGGAGTCCGTGACTGCTGAGTGGGACAGATGTGGGGCTACCAAGCATGGGAAGTGTGTGGGGATGGCTTCACACAGGCAGCTCCCGGCATAACTGCCTCGTCCACGGAGTTGGCCACCCTGACCTGCATGGGGCACTTTAGACTTTACAGCGGTGCTCTGTGTGGGGCCTGGGTGGCCAGTGCGTGGGTCATGGGAGTACACCTCACCATGTACCACTATCATATGAGCAGTTGGACATGTGGATGATCGGAGGACGTGCATGGATGCATCTTATTTTAAAACACCCATAGAGAGTTGTTCTCAGTGACTGCCCCACAATTATGGGACTCCCTTCCCTGAGAGGTTTGTTTAAGGCCAAACCTGCTCCTCTTCTGGAGGCAACGTAAGACCATTTTGTTTGTCCAGGCATTTGGTAGGCAGGGGGTAAGGCTTGTGGAGTTAGGGTTAGAGGATTTTGCTTGATTTTACTTGGTTTTATTTGCGTATTTTTAATATATATTTTATGTATTGTGACCCACCCTGAGCATTCTTAAGGGAAGAATACAAATGTAAATAAATACTAGTCAAATAATACTCAAAAGTGAGTGGTTTTAATAATAATAATAATAATAATAATAATAATACAAACTGATTTATGCCTTCTGGTTTATAAGGTGTTAGTCTTAAACACACTTACTCATGAGTAAATCATATTAATTTCAGTGGAACTTTCTTATGAGTATGTGGATTTAGGACTGTGGCTTATTCCATAGGGTACAGTTTTCAAACTTTATTTTGCATCTTTTGGTGCTAGAAATATTCCTTTAAAAATAATAATGCATTTTTCATTATTTCAGCAGCTGGTGCTAAGAAAGCTGTTAAAATGACAAAAGTACTGAGAAAATCAGGACAACTGACAATCATGCTTAATTCTAGTCTAATAATTTGGCCCTTTTCACACAGACACTCTAACACTGATAAAATGGGTGTTACATTTTATTATACATGTTGCAGGGCTGCAGGTGTGCGCAATGGGTGCCCTGCAATATGTATCTCTCTACTCCTTCTCTCTCTCCATCTCTTCAAGCTCGTCTCATCAACTGTCTCTCTGACGTCTCTACCTGGATGTCTCAACGTCAACTCAAACTCAACATGGCTAAATCTGAACTCTTATCTTCCCCCCTCATCCTTCCTCTCCCTCTTCCCTGTCGATCCTTATCGATGGGGTAACCATCCTTCCTGTCCCCCAAGCCTGTATCTTAGGCTTCATCTTTGACTCACCCCTTTCTTTTAAACCCTCCGTCAATTCTGTTGCCAAATCCTGTTGCTTCTTCTGCCATAGCATTGCTAAGATTTGCCCTTTTCTCTCTGTCTTCTCTGCTAAAACCCTGGTCATCTCTCGCCTCAATTACTGTAACCTCCTCACTGGCCTCCCCCACTCTCACCTTTCTCCCGTTATTGCCATCCAAAACTCTGCTGCCAGGATCATCCACCTCGCACCTCGCTTTGAGCACGTGCAGCCCCTCCTCTCCTCTCTTCACTGGCTCCCCCTTCCTGAACGAATCCTGCACAAGCTCCTAGTCTTCACCTATAAAGCTCTTCACAACCTTGCTCCCCCCCTACCTCTCTGCGCTAATTTCCCTCCGTACTCCAGTCTGTGACCTCCGCTTCTCCTCTGTCCACTCTCTCGCCCTCCCACATCTTCCCTGCTCCCCTAACCACCTTCATCCCTTCTCCCTAGCTTCCCCCCATGCCTGGAACTCCCTTCCTTCGTACCTTCAAATCCCTCCTCAAGACCCACCTCTTCTGCTCTGCCCTCCCCAACTTCTCGCACCCCTCACCTAACTCCTGCTGATACCCTCCATCCAGTATTATCTGTTACCTGAGGTCTGTGTACTCATATCCTCACCACATGGACCAGTCAGTCATCATTCTCAATGTAACCAAGCCAAACTGCAGCTGAGACCTCGCATCTTCATGAATGTTACACCCCTTGTCTCTCCCGCTGTTCCCCTTCCTTCATCTTCCACCACCACCACCACCACCCATGTCTCAGATTGTAAGACCTAGGGCAGGGACCATGTCTATTCCATTACTTTGTAAAGTCCCAGGTACATTGCTGGTGCTATATAAATGCTTGCTATAATAATAATAATAATAATAATTAATAATGTATAATAAAATGTAACACCCATTTTATCAGTGTTAGTGTCTGTGTGAAAAGGGCCTGTGTCTCCATTTTTAATTAAAAATGCATAATTTTTGTTTTGTATTTACAAATATTTTTGTTTAGCATAAACCTAGTGTGACATGATATGTGAAAGTGTCGAATGAAGGGCACGTTTTAGGGACAAGCCTGAAAGTTTTCAGCAGAACTGTGAAAACTTTTCAAGGACTTTCTTTTAACTCTAACTGTAATCATAAGCTGGCATCATACAGTATGCCAGAGACAACAAAATGGCCTATTTCCACAGCTCTTACAGGCAATTTGCCGTAAGGGCTGATTATTTCGTCAAGCTATCTGAACTTGAAGCAGGGCACTCTGTGAAATATCTTACATGGCCAAAGGCCTAGAGTTAAGCATGAAAAGGTGTCACGTAAAATGTCTTGTTTACTTCAAAAAACAACAAAACCCTTCTGAACCCAAAGTGACTTGAGTTCCAAATATAATGGTAGATTGAATAGATACTAATTGTCAGTATTAATTCTTTACATTGTATAGGGTAACGGTCACCATTTTGGGTGTTTTTAAATAAGTGCCGCAGAAGGAGTCTGTGCCAGCTGAGTGGCGTGGCTGTCCACACTGCATGGGGGGTGATTCAAGCGAGCAGCTCCCAGCATGGCTGCCCTGTTCACGGAGGCGGCCACCCTGGCCCACACAGGGCACTCTGGATTTTTTAGAAGTGCTCCATGCGTGGCCCTGAGTGGCCACTGTATGAGTCACAGGAGCACACCTCCCCACGCACCACTGTCTCATTAGCAGCTGGACGGGG
The DNA here is from genome assembly GCA_003113815.1 of Sphenodon punctatus. NCBI lineage: Eukaryota > Metazoa > Chordata > Lepidosauria > Sphenodontia > Sphenodontidae > Sphenodon > Sphenodon punctatus. Next base: position 2,733,209 of record QEPC01008359.1, on the reverse strand, counting down.
GGACAGGGGAGGGGGCATGCATTTACACATCTCATTTCAAAACACCTATTGTGGAATATGTGCAGAGACCAAGCTCAATATTCCCATAGGTGGGGAAACCGTTCACCTCTGTGACTATTGCAAGCTCTGAAGGCTAGATAGGAGCAGAGGGAAAGGAATTTCTGTGTGGGGACTCATGATAGGTTCTGGATCATGTATCTGTCCCACAAAAGAAAGTGTTAGTGCTTGGGCCTGCTTCAGAAGTCCTCCCCTTTGGATACTGGAATAATGGGGGGAGAGGTGGGGTGACAGTCCAAGTGGATAGTGGAAATGTACTTGCAGCCCTCTGCTGGTCTCAGTTTCCACCTCAACTTTCTAGCCCTTGCAAGGACCCAGAATATTTTGTATAGCGTCCAGAACTAACATAGCTGCCAGTGATCGGTTGTTTGGGAACACCAGTCAGCTCCAACCATGTCAGGGGAGAGACTGTGGGTGTTTTTTGAACAAGCAAGGCTTGAGGGAGGATCCATGGCCACAGAGTGGTATGGCTGCAGAGTACCCACAGACGTGAAGTGAGTGGGGAGTGATTCTAATTGGCGGCTCCCTGGGTGACCACCACACCTATTCAAGCAGCCTCCACACACTCTGGCCACCATGGATGGGCCCTGCAAACAACTCATATGGGCAGCCGTTCCCCCTCCCTCCTGCCCACCAACAACCCCAACTCCAAGCCCTGCTCAACTGTCTGCCCTCTTCCTTGACACACAGCCATGGATGCAGCTGCAGAAGCCAGTAAGCCAACCCCTTCTTGCCCGTAATTCCAGGAGCCAATGCAGCTGCTGGCAGTCCCGAGCAACAATGGAGATGCACACTGGGTGGGGACACAGAAGAAGCTGCTGTCTGAGCTGCTGTCCTCCTTGGTGTTGGCTTTTCTCTCATGCATTGCCAGAGGAGTTTGTTGTGCTTTGAGCCAACGTGGTAGTGTATTTCATACAGATGTCCTTTAATATTTATTTATTTATTTTACAATTTTATAATTTTATGCAAAGCAGCTTGAGGAAGCTTACACTTTAAAACAAAAATATAAAATATATAAAATACTAATATAAAACCACATTTAGTGTGAAGCCATAAAATATAAACATAAAACAACCTAGCCCTCAACACACACACACCCCTTTCCATCCCCCTCTCATCTGTCCACTCCACCAAATGCTTGGTGAAACAGCCAGGTTTGACAAAGAGTCAACAGGTGCAGGGTCAGGTGAGCCGCCTCCGGTGAGACTGTGGCCAGAACCAGGGAGGCAGCAGGGCCATGGACCTGTCCACTGGGGTGGGTTGTTGCCCTGGTTCATATGGGCAGGGGAGGCCTGAATGGGCCACAGGGAACTCTGGATTTTTCAGCAGTGCCCCGTGAGTGGGCATGGGTGGGTGCTGCATGGGTCACAGGAGCACAAATTCCCCTGCACCACCATCAAACAGACATTTGGGCGAGTGGTTAATGGGTGGCCATGCATGGTGGCATCTTGTTTAAAAACACCTTCAGTCTGAGGCTTGTGCTTCCTCATCCAGCTGCAGGTGGAATCTTGCAGGGTAGCAACAGTAAAAGACTATGGAAAAGGTCCTGGGGCTGAGCCCTGGCAAGCCCTTGCCCAAATTAAGCTCTGGCTGCGTTACCTTGAGTGCATGCCCTCCTTTCTACTCCATTCCCTGTTCAGTTGTACCTTGCTGCTTGATGAACTGGATCCATGTGCCTGTTTCAGGCATTGGGAAAGAACCAAATAAAAGCTGGACCACAAACTATATTTAAGCTATGGGCTATGTGTTTCCCATAGGGTCCCGGCATAGGGTCTATTTATTTTATTTTTATTTATTTATAAAAACTTGATGCCCCATCCCTCCTGACACAGCAGCTCGGGGTGGATTACAATAACATTAAAACATATAAAACCTACAGTTCAAGCATAGGTTTCCAGGAAGTTAAAATGGAAAATCAAGCTGGTGCAGCTCTCTTACTGACTTAGGACTTTTAGGATTTGAGTTTCTTAGGTGAGCAAAACAGGATTTCAATTTTATTTATTAAAACAATTCTTCCTTATAAATATCTTCTGATTTACTAATCCCTGGCCCCCTAAGACACACTTTATAAACTCATCTTTCTGCTATTGCTCACCAGGCTTTTCCCCTGTGCTCTGTTTCCCAGCATCACTGGTAATCAAGGCATATACGTGTGTTCTAAATTGCATCTCCCTCCTTTTTTTAGCTGGTCTCTTTCTCATGCTTTATTTATTTATTGATGCCATCATTCAGCACTGGTGAGATCACACAACTGCTTCTCTGATTGACTGAGGTGTCGCAAATACCGGCCACATGGAATTTTTGCTTTTTTTAAATTTCAATACAGTTAATTACAAAAAGTCTCTTTGCACACAAGTGAAAGGAAATACAGAGGGAAATGGAGTGGCTTAATAGATTTTTTTTTTAAACAATATTAATTAAGCAGGGAACTCTATACCAAAGTATGAGTCAACATTTCTAGCCAGCAGTATTCCATATGAGGAAATTGTGGGTAATTTCAGACATGGCGGGCCTTTTGGCCCGCCATGCTGAACCCTTGACCAGGATCTGTCTTGGATCCCGGTCCGTGATCAGACTGGCTGTCCTTTATACGTGCTGGCCTGATCGCGGAGGGGAATCTGGGCTGGTTCGGGGCTGAGTGGTCACGTCACTCAGTCCCGCCCTCCACCGGCCGCCTGCCCTTGGGGAGATGGGTGGGCGGAGAGGCCAATTAGGCTGCTGTGCCTGATCCCGTACCACAGTCTGGACCACAGTCAGGAACAGGGCAAGATAACAGACATTACTTTCGCCCCATTCCTGATTGTGGTCCAGCTAACCACGGTTTTGGAGGTGAGGCCGGCCTCACCTCCAGAACCGTGGTTAGCTTTGAATCCCACCAGGAATTCACCTTGATGAACATCTGGCAGGGCTCAAACAGACGTTCACACAATCACAGCCACCACCCTGAATCCACTGTGTTTCAGGGTGGTTGACTGTGATCCCAGAATGTGCGAAATTACCCTGTGTTGCAACGGTTTAGGATAGGAAGCTAAGCATATCTTGCTTGCTTTAGAGGAATGGAATGTAATTTACTAGCCACAATATTTCTCCTAGTCCTACACTTGTAAAGATAGTTGATGGCTCTTCAGTGACTGTGAGTGGGTAGAAATTTAGCATTTCAAAAAACAGCATCTTCAACAGCAAACTATGTCCTATCCTCGGTCAAATCATTAGCTCAGTATTAAGTTGGAAAATTCTTCACCTGCTGAATGGGGGAGAAGGGAAGCTCCCCTACGAGTTCTGATGAGATTCAGCCAAACTTTCCAGTTGAACTCAAAAGACACTCCGCTCAAAGTAGTGTAGTGGTAGAGGCTATAACTGAGGTTTGCTCCTGCATGGAAATAGATGCTGACCTCAATGCTCAAGACTACATTCATGGGACTGATTGTATCCCTGCTTTCATCCCTTATACAAAAGAGAGAAATATCTCTGTTCATTATGAGACTTTAAAAAATTGAGCAATTATCTCTAAAAAATTAATGTTCAATTTTAAGTAGTGCTGAAATGTATAGGGCAGTAAATATTTGCGAGTATTTCTGAGTAGTCAAGGATTGGGCTCAACTTTCTGTACTGAAAAATACTCTGTAATACTCTGTACTCAATAACATACTCTGTAGGCTGTAAAATACATGGTATTCTACTGAATATTTTACTGAGTCCCCTTATGTGTCATCCTGTCCTTATGTGACCAAACCAGGGGGCGGGGGCATGGCAGGAAGGAAGGAGCAGGGCAGCATTAAAATCTCTAGGGGGCGACTCAGACGGGAAGGGGGCAGCAGAAATATTTGTACAGGGCTACAGTGAGCAGGAAGGAGGGCAGGGGGAAGAAAACTCATCGTGAGGAGGGATAAGGCCCATGGAATCATAGCAGAGGGAGCTGGCACCCTGCTGTGGAGTAGAACCACCACCACCAGCAGCTCTCTGGGAGAATGCTGGACTACATTTTCCAGCATGCTCCCAGAGCAAAGATGGTGACCTGATCTCCCAGAATTAGAACAGCCGTGGCTGCTTGCAAGCCATGAGTTGCCACTCGCTGGAGGGACCTGCAGCACTGGGGCACCTCACTGCCACTGGACCTCACGTGAAGGCAGGGTACAGTGACTTGGCAATGCAGAATCAAGTAAGCCTTCCTTGATTGAGGAGTTACCAAGTACCATGCTGCTTCCTTGGGTTCTTGATACCATGCCATTTGCTTTAAAGGTCAAATCCAGTGAGGTAGATCTGTGGTGTCACAATCCCTCCTCTCTTGGTTCCGGATCCAAGAAGACAGGCAGCGATTGTAATTTATTCCTGCCCTTTCTTGAAAAAGGCTCAGGGTAGCTCACAACATATATAAAAACAAACCATAAAAACAGTAAAATATATTTTTTATAAAACCAACCCTGAACCTTCCCACAACCATCCATAAAACCCACCCAATACTAACTCCCCATTTCCCAAATCCCAAGCACCCTTCACCGTTCTACTCCGAACCCACCTACCAAACCCCACATCCCCTATCCCTGCCTGCAAATGCCTTTACAATCAGGAAAGTCCTACATCACCTCCAGAAGACACTCAGGCTTGGGCTCAAATGAACTCTGGGGAAGTGAGGGAGTTCACAGCATTGGAACAGCAACCAAGAATGCCTCCCTGCGAACCCTCATCTTTTGAACAAGACTAACAGATAGTACCCATAGGGAAGCACTCTTGGCCGATTGCAGGGGTCGCATTGGGTCATGGAAGGACAGTCTCTCAGATATGTGTGGTCCAGACCATATAGAGCTTTAAAGGTCAAAACCAGAACCTTGAATTGTGCCCGGAAAGCTATAGAGAGCCAGTGTAAACAACGGAGCACAGGTGTAATGTGCTCCTAACACTTCACCCCAGAAAGGAGGTGAGTTGCCACATTCTGCACCAGCTGCAGCTTCCAAACAGCCATCAGGGCAGCCCCACATAGAGTGTGTTGCAGTAATCTAGCCTCAAGTTGCTGAAAGCATGGATGTCAGTGACCAGATCCAAATCAGAAAGAAAAGGCCGCAGCCTCCTCACTAGATGGAATTGATGAAAAGTGGTCCTGGCCACCGCCGCAACCTGACAATCCAGGCACAGCAAGGGGTCCAGAAGCACTCAGTCTATGTGAACCTGAGTGACCAGAGGGGGCACAGACTCCATCAATAAAGGGAGTTCCAATCCCCTCCAGGCCACAAGGCCTGTCTACCATCATCAACTAAGTCTTATCTGGATTCATCTTTGATTGGCTCACCCTCATCCAGTCCCCAATAGCAGCCAGGCAACGAGTAAGCATCGAGACTGCAGGGCCTGGGTTGGATGAAAAAGAGAGGTAGGGCTGGGTGTCATCAGCATACTGATGGCACTTCACCTCAGACCTCGAAATGACCTCACCCAGCACCCTCATGTACACATTGGACAAGAGCAGAGACAGAATGGAACCCTGTGTGACCTTACACGAGGTCCCAAGAAGATAACGAGAAATCACCTATCACCACTCTCTGGGACCTCCCCAACAGGAAGGAGCGGAACCACTCTAGAGTGGTCCCGTGGACCCCCACCAGGTCCTGCAGTCATGTCAAAAGCACGTCATGGTCAACTGTATCAAAGGCCACTGAAAGATCTAACCAGTGTGTGATACCGATTGAAACTGATCCAAATAAGCAGGAGAAGACTGAGCACCCATAACTTCAAACTCTGATTTTGCAGGTAAAATGGCAGCACCCCAGTCATGGTGAATATGAGCAATTTCTTTGTCTGTGAATTAATAAATAAATAATGAATAAATAAGTATAGTGTAGTCAAGTTGCTCTGTGTTTGGGTGGGTGTGCAGTGGTGAGGGGCAGTCTGTGAATACAGCCAGCGGTGGGTGGGGGCCTGGGTGTGCGGCGGGTTTGTTACTGTGTAAACACCACGGGCAGTGAATGTTTGTGGGTGTGAGCTCCTGCCACAGACCCACCTCCACCAACGGAGCCCACCGGTAAAACGGAGGTGGCTCCATGGGTATGTGTCCGTGTAAACGGACACGCACACATCTCTACCCGCTGTGCCGAAACACCCCACCCCATCCATGTATTAAAGGCCTTGGCTGGAAACTTGGCAAGAGGCTAATAAAAACGTTTGATTTGTATGCACTTAAGATCACATAGCCACAATCAAAACTTTGTTTACCTGACTCCCGAGTGTAAACAAACATAAGTCTAGATTGAGTTTTACCTTAAAAACTGATTGAGCCTAGCTAGCCTCACCCATGTTAGGATGAGGCTAGTTAAGGTTGTTAAGGATAGTTTAGGGAGTTCCCTTATTTTAGAAGGGACAGTGTTAGATCTGAATGGAGTAAGGAAGGGCATTGGTTAGTACCTGGGTTGGGAGGTTGTTTTGAGGTGAAGAGTATACAGGTCTTCTGATAGATACAACAACCAGCATCTTGAATTGTGCTGGGAAACCTATTGGAAGCCAGTGCAGACTCTAAAGCACAGGTATTATGTGTTCACGGCAACCCACCCCCAAAAGGAGACAGGCTACTGCATTCTACACAAGCTGCAGCTTCTGAACCATCATCAAGTGCAACCCCATGTACAGCACATTGCACCAATCTAATCTTGAGGTTATGTTTATTATCTATTTGTTTGTTTATTTATTCTCATTACTTGATATCCCACCCCCTCCTGTCTAACAGCAGTTTGGGGTGGCTTACAAGTAGCAATTAAAGCAATAAAATACAATATAAAATCTGAACAACAAACTGAGCTAAAAATATCTCTCCACCAACCAAAGTTTCCACCAACTACCCTATCTCCACCTCCAAAAGTGTGGCGAAACAGTCAGGTCTTATACTGTTGTCGAAAGGAGGGGAGGTCCGGTGCCAAACAGACCGCTACTGGGAGGGAGTTCCATAGCATTTGCGCAGTCACTGAGAGCAACCTCTCCATAGTCACCACCAGAGAAACTCGGGGGACTTAAAGAAGTGCACTCCCACTCCATCACAGGGTCCAATCCAGAATCCAGGGGGTGAGGCGGTCCCACGGGTAAGTAAGTCCCAGGCCCTGTAGGGCTTTATAAAGGCATGAATGATGGTGGCCAGGTATGAAGCAGAAATAAAGGGCTGCACTTGCCTCTCCATGGCTGTATCTTTTTCTACAGATGGGATGGATCCAAAATGGTATTAAACCAGGAAGGAAGTGGGTTACCTTTTGTGGTTGGAAATTTTCTCAAAATCAGAAGAACTAAGTTTTATTGCTTGCTGCATGGCTTCATGTGTATTTGGGCAGTTAATTATTTAAACATTTCAAATCCAGGGTGTCTAAAGTAAGGCTCCTTTTTTGCACCTATTGGTAGTCCACTTTTCAGAGATGGGATATGTGTACATCCCCCATTTCAATAAGTCAGAACTACAGGTGCTTATTATTATTGAAAATTGGCCCTTTTATTTACCTGCTCTAGTACTTTTGGGATTGCCTAACTGATGGTGGTTTTAAAATTCTGTCCATCCCAGTTTGGTGTTGTGAGACTGAGGTGTTCTGAGGCTAAACTAATGAATTAATATAATTTGCTTGGATACCTTAAAGTCAATCATCATCAGTTCAATTTATTGCATATCCATATGGCCATTGCAAGAACATACAAATAGTACAAACCACTAGACAAAACATATAATACAATCATGTAACAATAATACAACCTATAAATAAAATAGAGCTCCAACAAGGGATACAATTAATATAAGGATCCAACCTATAACAATCGGTCCCCAGGGGCCTCACAAGTCATGCCAATACAATTCACCTATCTCAGTTCTTAGAACGCCTATCTGCCTCTAATTTAAAGATGAAGATGGACAGTCTCCATACTATTATCAGATCATGCTGTTGAGACAGCCAAATTACTTTTTTCTTTAGAGGAATAATGGAAAGGGAAGTCCTACTCACAGGGGATGTATTGGTCCTATGCTTCTGTGTCAGGGGACACTCAAGAACACCCGGGGCCTGAGGTGGACCCAATTCAAGGTGCTGGAAATGGTGCTTATTATTAATGGCCTGGGCCCTGCTTACCTGCAGGACCACCTCAGGCCCCAGATTGCATTGCAGACCCTGTGATCGGCTGGGGGCACCTGACTCGAAGTCCCCCTGTTAGCCCAGACCCCATGTCCCCCTCCCCCCCAGAGTGGATGTACCCCCCCCCTTGTGATAGCCAACTGTCTTGGATCCGGGGGTCAGCAAAGGCCACAAGGGTAACCAAGGGCAAGGAGGCTTGGGGAAAAACCCCACAATGGATGCAAGAGGAAGGGGGGGGCATGAAAAATAAGGATCGGGCCCAGCCACCATAGCTCCTAGCAAAAAGGGACCACTCATGGAAAAATACCAGCCTAAGGTTGAGAAAAAGACTAGGAGAGAGTGCTATCTGAATAAAGAATGGAGTCATTAAGGATAGAGACTCACCCTGTTATAACAAAGGACTGGTAGTTAGGACTCAGTGCAGCAGCATCCTATCTTTGCATTCCTCAAGAGAAACCAGACACACACTCGTATCCTGAAGCCTGTCATTAAGCCCTTCCTTTCCTCCCTTCACTTTTTGTTTACCCTTACCTCCTGTGTAAAAGGTATCTTATGCATCTTGTATGGCCCTTTTTGTGATGGAAGTGGAAGTTGGGCTTCTCCCCTCGTTAGCTCATTGTGTACCCCAAACAACCCATCGTAGCCTCCCCAAATCCTTTGTTCAGTACCCTATAACTGCCCCTAGTTTTCCCATCAACCTTTGAGAAATCTTGGGACCCAGATATGTGCAGGTCACTCTGTGCATGTCTGAGTTAAGAGATCTCCCAGACTTTGGTCTGCCCCTTCTCCTTCCTCCATCCCCCGAACTCCGTTGGATCCGTGGGCTGCCTGTCCCATCTCAACAGGCAAGGAAAGGTAACCACAGGTCCAGACTTTCCCAGCCAACTGGGGAAGTCCTGTCTCGCTCTCTCTCTCTCTCCCTCTCTCTCTCTCTTTCGTGTTCTCTCGCTCCCCCTCGCTGAATCAGCACCGGAACTCCCCCTCCTTCTCCTACAATCCCCACAAGCCACTTATGTTTTCCCCTTGTTAAATCCCACCAGCCAGACCGGGGCTGTGTTTCTCTGTGTTATATATATATATATATATATATATATATATATATATATATATATATATATATATATATCAATAAACTTGTTGTTTTTGGACACCTGTCTCTCTCT
>QEPC01008359.1:2671049-2718195 GCA_003113815.1 Sphenodon punctatus | reverse complement strand
CTTTTGTATTTCAGTGGAGCTCCGGGTGCGGCGGCGGCGGCGGGCGGTCCGGCGGCCTCAACGCCGGCTGGCTGCCAGCGTCAGAGACGCTCTAGCCCTTCCGGGGAACTTCCGGGTTTCCCCGGAAGGCCTAGAGCATCTCTGACGCCGGCAGCCACAGCCGGCGCTGAGGCCGCCGGACTGCCCGCCGCCGCCGCCGCGCCCGGAGCTCCGCTGAAATACAAAGGTACAGTCAACTTGTAGTAGGGGTGATCCCTGGGGGGTTGGGGCTCTTTTTTTTAACAAAAATCCAGGCTGGGCAGGGTGGGTGGGGGGTGTCCCCCCTTCCACCCGCGCAGCCTGGACTCGGGGAGTTTTTTTTTTTTTTACTTTTTTGGTGGGACTTAATACATTACAGCCATTCATTTAAATGGCTGCAATGTAAAAAAAATCCGGTACACGGAATCCGGTAACGGGACCGGATTTACCGGGTTGAATCCGATAATGCCGGTACGCCCAGTACCTGCATTATCGGATACCGGATTTACCGGCACGCCACCCCTAATAGTTATGGCCCGACTCTCATTAACCACACACATTGGGCCCAATCCATGCCTTGCACATATATTGTGCACAACCCTTGCGCACCTCATGTACACAATGTGCAGGTCGTGTGTGCACCTTGTGTACAATACACACACAAGGCATGGACTGGGCCCATTCTGCTTTCTTTTGTTTTGTTAATTTTCCCTCGCTTGTTAGTCCCTTTATACTGGCCATTCTGCAGTTTTATTGCTCTGTCTTTTGGGAGAAGAAACAACTGGGAAGAGGCAACAATTGGAGATGGTTTGGTGACATATGAGCATTCATTCCCAAATGAATATCCCTACCTTTTGATTCTTACAACTAAGCATTCAGCCCCAATCAGTGTATTTGTTTTCCTGTTTTAGTGAATGAAAGAAAGAGAAAAGAGAAAGATTGGCAGGTTACATTTTGTGCTATGCAGTCCTCATCTATAATATGCAAATATCAGAGTTCAACCTCTCCACTGCCTCTATTCTCACAAAAAGTAAACTTGTAATTGTGTGCAAGTGCAGATAAAAAAAAGGACAACCTGTTTGCCTGATTTATTGTCTGATCTGCTGGTTCCCAGATCATCTAACTAGGATTTCTCACTCTCTTTTCCCTCTGTTGTGTCTTTTAATTCCATCTCCTAATCTTTTTATAGTATACTTTGTCCTTTCCCTTCCTTTGTTTATCCAGGCAGGTGATGGGAGTCACTCCAGCAGGGACACTGCAGACATAATACATCCTGGGCTCATCGCACAAAGCTGAAGGCAGTGGCCTTGAAAGGCAGCCACATCGTTTCAATTCCCTGCTATGGTCAGGGTAATTTTCCTTGCAGAAAGAGTCTATTGCTGATACAGTCCAGACATGATTTCTGACCCAAATCAATACCTAGTACAAGTTGCTCTGTTGGCTTCAATGGAATGACATGCAGGATGCATGAAGGACTTTTCCCTGTTTGGTTGTTTGGTGGTGGTGGTGGTTGTTTCTAAATCTGTTCCTTGATTTTTGCCTGCATCACTCTTTTATTGGATACTATTTAATGTAAATAGAGAAGGATGACTGACTAGGGCACATTCACACCTGCTGTTCTGCACAGATTTTGGTTCTGGGAGAAAATCTGGGAGCCAAAACATGCATGGGGTTTGACTGGTGCGAAAGCCACCCCTACCCCCCAAAGCTTTACTGGCTGTTACTCAGAACAGTACAGAGCTGGATTCCCTGGTCTGCACTCTTCCAGATGATCACTGGCAAAGCCGGGGTGGGTGGGATGGGGAGTTTCACACCGGCCAAACCCTGTACGTATTTTGACTTCCGGATTCTCTCCAGGACCCAAAATCTACGCGGACTGGACCAGCACGTATGAATGTGGTTTAAGCCTATTTCACCTTGCGCTATATCTAAGTCTGAGGCTTAGAGTGGTCTATTATGATTTTCCCTGTACTAACTAAAAATATTTGAATGCCACCTTTTTTTCCAGCAATTCTAGAAGTAACTTATCCTCCTGTGTCAGCATAACATCTTTGTTGAGCATGTGCATCTTTAACGAAGAAGCTCCTTCATTGTGTATTTCTTTACTTGTCTTGCTCACCATTTGTTTATGACATCATTCCCCGAGTCTCCCCATCATCAGGCCATGAGAGCCATATTATAGGAAATAGTATAGAGGAAGAAAGGAATGGAAAACAAGCTGTTGTCAGCAGAATGCTGAAAGCTGTCTGTCTAAGAACAATAACAGAAGAGGCAGCTCTTCCCAGCAGGAGCCTCTCGATCCAACACAGAGTTGATTTGCCTTCAGGGTTAGGGAAAACAACCTGATGTTGTGTGTAAGAACATGGGGGAGAACTCTTTTTCTACAGGTAAAGTGTATGTATATGTACCTAGAAACAGATGGATCCTTTCATAAAATGAAAGGCAACCGGAACTGTTCTATTTATTTTTCCACTCCCCTGACTTAGGAAGGATGTAGTCACATGGGCTGTGGAGGGCTTGATCCCTGCGTAGCCCTTTGGCAGGCAAGCACTGCTGTTACATTCAGGGCAAGAGGGGGGAACTGGGCAGATGGTTGTCCTCCATGCCCCCCTGAAGTGCCAGGGCAGGGGGAACATCTGGCAGATGCCGGCCATACGATTTCATGATGTGGCTACCTTACTGGGTTGAGGCTCCCCAAGGCATGTTAGCCTTCCCACTGAGTCTCATGCAGCTGCACCCCAAGTTGTAGCTCAGGGTCATGATCCAAATTGATATGGGATATGCTGTGTGTCTTTTGTTGCTATCTGGGGATATTTAACCCTTATGGACTCTCATGGGGTAGTTAGCTACCCCAGAGTGAAAAAGCATGTAAAAAAATGATAATTAGAGGACCTGCAACTTTGAATATTTAGGACATTGTCAGGGGCACTTCTGTGCACAACATACTCAAATTTTGGCCATATACCTCTTATCGTTTGTCTTCTAGAAACATAAAAGTGCTCAGTTATGCAAATACCCAATCCAATGTATTTAATATGGGGTAGTCTTGTATCCCAGGTCCAGATCAAGCAAACTGAATACTTCTCAAGGCCAGTTCAGGCTGAAAGTGGACCTGGAAGTCCAAGCCACTTCAGACTGACAGATGAAAAGGAAATTAACCCCTTCAGTGCCATTTCATACTGGTTTGGACTGCCAGAACACTCCGTAATGTATGGCAAATTTATTGGTATCCCAAATGCTCATTCTGGCACTATTTGACAATTGAGATCAGCTGCGGGAAGCTGTCAATGCCCTGTCTGGTCCAGTTTGTTGGGAGCAGTTTCAGAATGTAATGCCAGCTGAAGCTGTGCAGGTCCTGGGGTCCCGCCAGACGTTACTTTTTGTTGGTCCCTGCCGGGGGTCCGTTTGACCACACTTCCCAGGACATTCCCCCAGCTAGCCCGGGAAGCGTGGTTCAAATTGACCCCATGTGGCGAACATCTGGCGGCCTCCAAACAGACGTTCGAGAAACGGTGACCACAGGTGGGTATTCACCATGGTTCACCGTGATCTCGTAACATCTGAAAATACCCCATGAAGCTCCTTCTGCAGAAGCAACCGATGAACCTCATACCCTGTGCCCCATGAAGACAGCACCTGAGAGGAGGAAGCCACACTGGCTGAGGGACTATTGGTACCCAAAGTTGCTGTGCCCCATGGTCGATGGGACAGGAGAAGAAGAAGGGCCTGTGGCTGACAAAATGCAGCCACCTGCAGGTGGTCGTGATGGGTCTGTGCCCTCCCCTAGCCTGAGGGGCAGGAATGTGAGGGTGTGGTTTACCCATCCACAACCAATCCATCACCATTCAAATGCTGACATAATTTGAGAGCGCCAAGGGCCAGGGCATGATACAGCAAGGGACATGATCATGCAAACATTTTTTATGTTTCTTCATTAAACTGTTCTCTACACTATAGTTGAGGAAACTAACAGAGAAACGGAAAGGGTCTACCAGCTGAGGAATGAGAGGCATCCAGGTGAAACTAAAGAATGGCACCCTTTGGACATGACTGAATTATATGCCTATCTAGGGCTCCTCATTCTTAGTGGGGTCTTTCATTCAAATCATGAGGTCCTCCACGAAATGTGGAGAATGTACTGGGGGCGGCCCTTTTTTAGAGCCACTATGAGTTTGCAAAGGTTTAAATCAATTACACAATTCTTCCATTTTCATAACAGGGCCACCCAAGCGGAGCGAAAGGCAGCTGACAAGTTGGCTGCCTTTCATGAAGTTTGGACTCTCTTTACCCAGCAATTACAACAAAGATATATCCCTGTCACTGGTCTGACCATAGATGAACAGCTGGTTGGGTTTAGAGTGCGCTGCCCTTTCAGGCAGTATATACCTGGAAAACCCAGCAAGTATGGGATAAAAATGTGATGCTGTGATGCGGAGACCTCATACTAGAGGTGGGACCCCAGGGCAATTACCGGCTACCGGATTTACTGGATACTGGTTTTCAAAAAAACAGATTCCCGGATTAAATCCGGTATACCGGTACCGGATTTATTCCATTGATTTTAATGGGGCACTGTCCCCATTGAAATCAATGGAATAAAAAATTTCCTCCCCCCTCCCAGGCTGTGCAGGTGGAAGGGGAGACACCCTCCACCCACCCTGCCCAGCCTGGATTTTTTTTAAAAAAATCTCCCAAGTGACTCTCCACCGGCAACCCAGAGCCAGCCCAGCCAGCGGCCATCCCAGCAGCAGCTGGTAAGTATTAGAAATGTACTGTATGATCCCTGGGGGGGGGGTTAAAACCCCCACCCCACCCCAGGGATCACCCTACTTCCAACAAGTTCCTTCCAGTTCAGCTCCAGGTGGCAGCAGTGGTCCGGAGGCCTCAGCACTGGATGTGGCTGCTGGCTTCAGATGCTTTAGGCCTTCCGGGGAACTTCCGGGTTTCCCAAGAAGGCCTACTAGCATCTGAAGCCGGCAGCCACAGCCGGCGCTGAGGCCTCCAGACCGCCGCCACCACCCGGAGCTGAACCGGAAGGTAGGATCCTGGGAACTTGTTGGAAGTAGGGTGATCCCTTGGGGTGTGTGTTAAACCCACCACCCCACCCCAGGGATCATACAGTACAGGTCTAATACTTACCGGCTGCTGTTGGGACGGCCGCTGGTGCTGGGCTGGCTCTGGGTTGCTGGCAGAGAGTCACTTAGTGAAATTTTTTTTAAAAAATCCAGGCTGGGAAGGGTGGGTGGGGGGTGTACCCCCTTCCAACTGCGCAGCCTGGACTCGGGGAGGGAAACACGGGTTTTTGGTGGGGGTTTTACATTGTGGCCATTCATTTAAATGGCCGCAATGTAAAAAAAAATCTGGTACCCAGAATCCGGTAACCAGGCTGGATTACCGGGTTGAATCGATAATGCTGGTACGCCCAGTACCGGCATTATCGGATACCGGAAGATCCGGTTGTCCCGGCCCTACCTCATACCCACTAACAGGGGATGTATACTTGGGCAAACAACCAAGGGCTCCAGGCGAAGGGCATTTGGGCTCCAATGTTGTTTAAAAACTTGTACAAAACTTGTGCTATTGTACAACCATACTATGGGACTGGGAGGAATGTGGTGGGAGATAATTTCTTCACAAGTACAGAATTAGTGTCAACATTACTGCAAAATGATTTGACTTATGTGGTGACCATACGTAGAAACAAACCTGACATTCCACAAGAAATGCAGCTGGATGCTCATAGAGAGTCATTAACAATAATTTTAGGGTTCGGTGGGCCACAATCGCTAATTTCATATGTTCCCAAAAAAGGTAAAGTGGTTCTCCTTCTCTCCACTATGCATCATCACATGGTGGTGGAAGGAGAACAGAAGAAGTCACACTCAATCCTACATTACAATGCAACAAAAAGCGTTGTGGATGATCTGGACCATTTGGTAAATACATACAGCTGCAAATGAAGAACTAATAGGTGGCCAATGACTCTATTCTATAATATGATTGCTGTTGCTGCCATTGCCAGTCTAATTTTGTGGGTATTACACAACTCACACTGGAATGAAAATTGTGCAAAAATAAAATGGCACCTGTTCCTGTGTGCACTTGGCGAACAACTAATTGATGCACATATTATTCATATCAGACAGAGTAAGGTGCAGCATCTTACCTCTCAAGCTATACAGGCTATGACCATTTTAGGTTATAAGCCTGAAAGGGGGCAACCAAGGCAGGAAGGCTCCACAGTTACCCGCTGCTACCTTTTGCCCAAGGAGTAAGGACAACAAAACATGGAATGTATGCCAGGAGTGTGGAAGGTTTGTGTGCAAGGAGCATCACACCACTTTGTTGATGTGTGAAAGATTCATTGACAACTAAATGCTTGCCTAATTTGCTAATAAAGTGTCTTGCATTTGTTCTAATCAGTGTTTTACATTTCTTGCAGGTTCTAGTGTTACATGTTTTAAAGGGTTAAAATATTTTATATTTTGCTATGTTTTGATAAGTTATTAAATACACTTAATGCTTATTAAATGTAAATTGTACAGTTAGAATAAAAAGTTATGTTTTTACACAAGAAAAAGACTTTTGGTGCATTTTGCGTGTGCATTTGTGGGTTAAATATTCCCCATAAAGAATATGCTCCAATGTGTCTGTGTCTGTGTGTGTTCAGCACATATACTCTGTGGATACTGCCACTAAAAATTAAATTATTTGGCACATTTTTGTTCCAGAGCAGGAAAACAGCTTGGGATACAAAATTACCCCATGAGGTGTTAAGTGTTAACCTTTGCCTGCTCCCATTAAAAAAGTAAGTCTTAAAAAGAGGTCACATCAACAACATTTTGGGAGCCCCTGCCTTAAAACATGCTTTCTTGGGGCTATTTATAAACTTGGTGTCCTTAGGTGTTCAAAGATCACAAGAATCCTTAAATTCTATGAGACTTAAAGTATGTGCCTTACAAAATGTGAACCTAAACTCCTACAGGTTAGTAGATCTCTAAAGGCATCTTTGTATTTGTTTTTTAAACAAAAGCATCCATATCAGAGGCCATTTTTAAATGGGCATGGCTAGGGGGAGGGGTCTGCGTGCACTACGTGATGTTGCAGATTGCCTCAGTTTCCCCAAATGGAAAAGTACTTAGTGGTCCAGACCAAACATAATCTGACCTGAATATAGGGGTAACTGTTTCCAATTTGTGGGTTAGACTGAGATTACACCTACTATGTGGGTAGGACCCTCTTTAGTATGTATAAGTAATTATATATATATATAAAGGAGGAACTCGAGACAAAAGAATATATAAAAAGCATATCGATTTACTTAAATTCAAAAGGAATAAGAAAGAGTACAAAGGGAAATACAAGTTCAGTTACAAATTGAACAGTATGGTACAAGAGAGATTCATTAAACAACATTCATTGTCTAAGTTTAGTCTCAGTCAAAACCTTAAAGGAAAGAATATGCTTTTTATATCCGGCTCAGTGGTCTCATAGTTACCCAGTTCAAACCCTGTTCTGCCAGGTGGTGAGAAGACTCCAGAATTCAGAGAATCTGTACTCTCCTCTTTCCTGAGAGGTCATTTTTATGCCAAATTTTCTGTGCAGTTAAGCATTTCTGCTGACTGGCTAGCTAAGTTAATGAAACTCTAGCAGAGATGATAAATATCTCCGGCAGGAATAGAAATGAACAGGGAAACCTCTAGTACAGGCTAAAGTAACTAATAACTAACTTCAGTAACAATGACAGAGACTTGCCTTATATTTTCTATGTTCACTGGTCAGCATCTTGAAAGTCTGCTCTTTGCTGTTTACTTCCTATGCAAAACTAAGTGCTGACACAGGGCACTTTTAAATGATCCCGCTCACAAGTGGGATCGTTTATAGGGATGGGCAAACAGATCGTGGTTCGGGTTCAGCCATTCAGTTCAGCTGCGTTCGTTTCGTCCGTTCGTTTCGGCTGTGTTCGGTTCGGCTGTGTTTGGTTTGTCAGTTTGGATGTTAGGCCGTTTGGTGGTTTGGATCGAATATTGAGTACAGATTTGGTATTGAGTTCAGTCGGGATCGGTTTGGTATTTAGTTTGGTGCAATTGGGAACTGAAAATGACATTTGGTTTTTGAAATAAAAGGAAGAAACTAAAAAACATATTTCTGGCTATAACATTTTAGTTTCTTATTACTTTTTGATGAAATTTAGGGAGCTTGTATCCCCAATGGAGAGCACCAAGTGTAACAAAATTTGGAATGATTAGATAAAGGAAACCGATTGCAGAAGCAATTGAATGTTGTGATTTTAAGAAAAGCTCCATACACATTCATGGCTACAACTTCTTTATCTTGCATCCAATGTTTATGAAACTTGTGCATATTACATCCCTCCATATGCTTAATATTTCTGCCAATTTTAGGAAAGAGTGGATAAAGGGTCCAAAGGGTATAAGACATTAACCTGAAAATATATTTCCAGCTGTTACATTTTGATATTCCATTCTGTTTACAGGATATTTGACAAGAATGTATCAAATACCTTTCCTACCATTTCAGCAAATGTACAGGAGATTTTAAAAAGGGACCCAATTATATAAGCAATTGATGTTGTCCCTGGGAAGATCATTATTCAGATGAATATCAGCATATTCAGTGCCAGTCAGAGGCAGGCACCCTGCATGGCAGGGGGAGAGAGACTCTAGGAGGAAGGATGTGGAGCAACCCCAAAGACTGACAGGCACATTCAATGGCCAAACACATTACTGCAAGCTTCTAGCTTTACAGGACCAATTGGTAGTGGATTCGAGGTGGGCATAGGGGGCGGCCCTGTGGTGGGCATAAGCAACATAACTGGGACTTCTGAGATAGCATCCCAGCAGTCAGGAGACATAGTTTAAACACATCCAGGTTGGTCACATCAATCACATCCTGCAGCACTGAGACAGAGCACATAAGAGAATTTCTATTGACTCTTTCCTAAACAGTTGCTTCTGACTTCCCAGAAACAAGTGGGGGAGCTATGTTGGGATGGTCCCAGCACAGAATGAGGATATTTGGTTGACACTTCTGTTGGCCAATTTGCATCACAAACCGATCTTATATACCATAGTGACATATAAGAATCCCAGGCATAGGCCCATTCTCTACATATGTTGTACAGGCATATAAAATTACGACCCTTTACAATATCTTTCTGATATTAGGCAGAGATGATCATGAACATGGAGTATATAGCCCCGCCAAATTTCATGTACACTGTTTGGACTACAAAGATGTTATAGTCAGACATACATTTATATGTTAATTGCTTAAACCACCAAGACCTTTTTTCCAATCCTTCTAAAATTTGGCAAAGTTAGTTAATATGGGAAGGGATATAAATTGAACAAATTTCACCTACATTACATGTGAGGCAAAGAAGCTACAGCTAAGAATGTATATGTAGAATATTGCAAAATACAATATTTCAACTGCTTCTAAAATCGGATTCCTTTATCCAATTATTTTGAAATTTGGTTCACATAATGAGTTCTATTGGAGGTAGAGGCACTCCAAATTTCAGCCACATAGCCTAAAAAACAAAAAGGTTACAGCTGATAATGTGTTTTCCATTTAAACCAATGCAAATTCAATTCCGAACTCACTGAACGCATCCGAACCGAACTTTCGAATTCGAGTTCGGTTCGAACGTTTGGTTTGGTTGACCAAACTATTTGAGTTCGGTCCGAACTCCGAACTTCCTAACCGCGTTCGCCCATCCCTAATCGTTTATTCTGCCACATCTCCCCCACATCTCCCCCTTCCTCTCTAGGACGCGTCTGATGTTCCGAAGAGCATCAGACCCATCTCAGAAACTATGTGCGCATGCGCGTCCTTCTGCACTTGCGCACTCTATAAAGGGGACCCGGAAGTGCGGCTTAAAGCCGTCACATCGGGGATCCGAGTTGGAGGGGGCAGGATCGCCGGGCTGGTCTAAAGCGGGGAAGATCCAGCTTCAAAGCAGGTTAGACTTTTAAACGAGCACAAAGAAAGGCATCTGATCAAAGTATCAGCTGCGTTTCTTGTCTCGTTTTAGAATCGCCCACAGAGTTAACAAAGCCAGCTTCAACCATGCTGTATATTTTTGTATTTATTTTATTTATTTAAAACATTTTTAACCCATCCATCCTGCCACAGGCCCATCCTGCCACAATATGCAGACATCTCCTTAAACAGACTTCTCCTAGTCAGCATACCTTCTAATCACATTTTAAACAAAGGTTTTGAAACAAAGTTTTACCAAGAACAATTATCAAAATGTTGTTTATAGTCTTTGTCATAAAACCTACACATTTGAAGATAGCAATGTTCTTGAATCATTTTAGGGAAATTTAAAAATAATATTTTTTAAAAAAAAAACATAACCGTTATCTGTAGAATGGTATAAAAAACAAGGAGCTCAATCCCATAGCCTGCAGAAGCTGCACATGCATACGCACACACTGTTTCCACATAGCCAAATGGGCTGGCTATTGGGATATGCACAGCTTGCACACGCGTAGTTCTGTATGGTTTACGTAGGCTATGGGATCGAGCTCACTATGTAGGAACCTGTTCTTGTGGTGAAAGGAAAATTAGCATATCTCATCAATGAGATCAGTGAGAAAAACCTGGCAAATTGGAACAGCTGACACCGCATGCCACTGAACACTGTAGTCTAAGGGTGAAAACAGACATGATGCTAACCACCCTTTAACCACCCTTGGTGGTCATTTATGCATGTTTCAGGGCTGCATAGGGCACCAATACAGCCCTGCAACATGCATAAATAACCACCAAGGGTGGTTAAAGGGTGGTTAGTGTCATGTCTGTTTTCACCCTAAGTTTTCAGCAGTGGCATCAACCAGTCTCTCAATTGTTCCAACGCTTGCATCTGAAGCCATTGAGGAGCCCTGGAGGGGCTGATGCCATATCTGTTGTAATAGGCTGTAATCTATCTGCTGTGGTTACCCATCCATAATCTTACACACACACACCATCCGCTTGTCTGGTCCAATATTGTACTAGGTAGTGCATGCATAAACTGTGGTACTTGGCAGCTGCTGTGGTTGGTGGAAGTGTGTGAACTTGTATGAACGGCGTGCTACCAGAAACTTTCTCACAGAAGCATCTGCTCTCACCAGGTGAACCATTGTATAGGCAAGCGATTGACTCTTCACGTGCTCTGTTTTTTGGATTCTGTGGTGTAGAATACTTTTGCTTGCTCCACAAAGTGTGCACTACTTCTTAGCTTCTGCAAAGGCATACCTTTTCCCATGCAGAACAAATGAGAAGTACTGTCACAGCCACCAACTGCACGTACAAATGGTAGGTACAAGGTAGTTTCACAGCCAAGTTTTTCTTTCATATGTTTAATGTTCCATACCTGTGGCTGTTTCTTGGAGTTTGGCTTTCCCTCAGAAGTAAAGTGAAGATGAAGACAGAAACTGACAACATTAGTATAGTAGCACAAAAGAACTAGGAGATCGGTTTCCTCCCCAATATCCTTTACTGATGGACCAGATTCATATCCATCAAACAAGATTATTTGGTTGATATACTTCTTCAAGACATAATTAGCATACATGGAATCAAATGTAGACCCTCTATGTTAAGGCAATAGTTGAAGCGAACCACCATCTAGAACATACTGAGTACCCTCCAATGGGCTCGATCCCAAGCCCACATGGAGCTGCACACAAACTGTGCAGAAACCACACGGATCCACATTGTGGGCACATTGTGCCCTGGAGAAACCACACACACGGGATCCGTGGGGCATGGGATCGTGGCCAATGACTTTTTCACTACCTACCATGGCCCACAATGCTTTGGCAAAACTGGGCTTATTTGCCTCTTACAGGAGTCCTGATTGGTCAAAAAGCGAGGATGGGTTATGACATAATTCATATCTGAAGACCTGTGAGATAGCTTCATTTATGCTCTTTGCTGCTAAAACCAGCTGTTGGAAAAGTAACTGTGGACCTACATGTATGCACTGAGATGTTATCTTCACAGCATTATTAGTAGTAAGTGAGCCTAAGATGTAAGGCTTTAAGACACACCAACTATCATGAGACTCTCAAAATGTCCCTTTTAAATGTACTCAACAGATTTCACTGGCATGTTTTGGTTGTGGGGTTTTGAAGTTTACTGCTGTAACTAGGAAAATAAGAATGCTTCATTATTAAGAATATGTAGAATAAATGTGAGCACCTCTCAGCCTGGCAGAGAAGTAGCAACTAATGCTTAAGTTTCCAAACAAAAGTTCCACTTGGAAAGAGACTCCAGTCTCAGGTTTTTAACCCTCTTCTGCCTTTAAAAACCTACTATTTTAATCAGCTATTGGGGTATGATATACTCTGACTAAGTCACAATTGAAAAATATAAATTTGATTGATTTCAAAATGACTCCAGTTTAAAAATTTTTAAAAACTGTATTGTTTGTTGTACATAAATAAAGGATAACATGAAAGCTCTTGGGGTCAATAGTACCATACCATATTTACAATAAATCCCAACAGCCAAGCTATTGGGGTTGAACTGACACCCCACCTATCTCCATTTTTGGAACATAACATGTACGTAATGCAAAAGTAACACTAAGGCCCTTTTCAAATGGGCCATTGTGCATGGGGGATTGGTAGGTGGTGCGTGGGGGTACGTTCCCATAAACCCCTCTACCTCAACACACAGAGCATCCACCATTGGCACCTGTTGCTCTGTGCATGGGGGATGGGTGGAGGTGGGTGGAGCGTGGAGCGCACAGGCGGGGTGCGGCTGCAGTATTCCCATGGACACCTTTCCATCTCCCCCACACCTGCCATGGCAGTGACACAGCATCCATGCGAAAAGGTCCTAAGTTTTGAACATTACAATAACTAATTATGAATAAAAGCATAAGAACATAATAGCATAATAATAACATAAGTCTCATAGCTGCCCGCTACATTCACATAAATACAGCAGTTAATTCCTAAAATGCTGTATTTCTTTTTTCTCTTACATCTATGGGATCTGATTGGTTACAAAAAAAACTTGGCTTAACACATCTTGGGAATAGCACAAAGACATGTACTTTTCATATGAATGGTTCAGTGTTATCACCCAAGTTAGCAAATTTTGGGTTATACTTCTCTGTTCATAGGCCAGGAAGATGACTTCAATAAAGACAAAGAGAACAGACCAATATTCTTGAGCTGTCAGCATCGATAAGCAAACAACATTAAGTAACTGTTATCTTCATTACAAACCGTTTCACAGGTTCAGTAGGTGGCTGTCATAGTAACTAATGGAGGGGGGTCAAAATGACCCCTTCAACACAATATAAATTATGTTTCAACACAACCCTGCAAGTAAAACAAACAAAACAGTATTGAAGCCTCACACTATGAAAGGGTTAATTGTTGTTAAAGAATATAAAGATAAATTAAACTTGTAAATTGGTAACTAATGTTTTCCACTTGGGATATAATTGACCCCCAAATCCACTTCTAGTGAAATTCTTATGTACATGCAGAAAATGGTGTACTGACAGCTGACAAAATTCTACAGTGTGTGTAAATGTGACTCCACAACTGTGGATGCATAGTGCTTTCATTTTCCCATTCATTCCAAAGGGAGTCAATCATACTCTGTTAGTGTTCTAGTATTTAACTTAAATTTAAAACAAAAATACAACTTGGCGGGGCATAAACTAGTGGGCCACAACTGAGCCTATTATCCTTGAGGAATACATAAATATGAAGGGGTACAGGTTTGCTAAAAAAAAGTTTTATATTTTTTTAATATATAACTTCCCAGGTAGCATGCAACCCTGTAGGTGAACTAGGATTAAAAGGGGGTAGGGCTGAATTTCATAGATGTGACATGAAATCTGTCACTTAGACTCCATTGAGCCATTCCCTCCAGTAATCAGGAGCCTGGCTAGGATTGCCACCTTCAGTTGTTTTTTACCGGACACTTCCATTTTGGACTATGGGAGCGTCAGGTAAAAAACCCACCACCGGTGGGAACCCTAGGCAGGTCCAGAAGTGAATTTCCACACATCTCTTCAGTTCAAGAGAAGAGCTAACCCCCACCCACCCCCATCCCCTCCTGACACATCTGACGATGGATGTGAGCTTGCAAAAAACCGCTGCAAGCTTTCGATCACTTCTTCAGCCAGGCATTTTCATCCTACCCACTCTCGGCAAACGAGAGGGAAGAAAACCACTGGATCAAAGTGAAGACTTGATGTTAATCCATCCTTTTTATTCCCCTGCCCTGCTGTTCCATTTTCACAGGAGTCTTTGTGCTGAGGTTCCTCCTGCACTGTGCAAGGAGGAATCAAAAACAGGTGGCAAGAGATCATTGGAATGCAAAGGTGCAAGCCCAGCCTTTCTTTCCTTCTTCCTTTTTTCCTTCTTCTTCTTTTAAGTAATTGTCTCATGGCTCACAGTCAATTACCATCCGTGCCAATTAACATAAGATTAATTTTTTTTTCTTAGCTTGGGAAGAACTAAAAGAGACAGCTGTTAAGTTTACTGCTTGTCTTTGTGTGTGTCCCACACAGTCTTCTTTCCTTTTCCCTTAGTAAAAAAAGCAACAAAGAAATAATAAAGGTGCAATGTGACACACATTCAAATATGAAATATGGGTCAGCATGCAATTACTGGCATTATTCTATTGTCCATTAGCAAACTGGAGGCTTCATTTATACAGTCCGCCTCCTCACCAAGCACAAAGACAAATGATGTGGGTGACTTGCACAGAAATATTAGAGCAAAGTGATGGAAGGGAGCGTCTGTGAGGTACAGTGAGGAAATATGCGTTAGACAATAAATTATGCCTCAGTTTTAATCTTCCCACCTACACTCCTTATGGTCCTGCCATGTGGTGGTTCTTATCATTTTGTATGTTGGTATTTGTAGTGATCCATCGTCTCAAAATTTTCAAGTTCCTTAATTTTGTGATAGAATAATTGAAGGCAAACAACGTACATAGTTTCTGGGCCTAGGGACATATCTGTGGCATCACTGGTGTGCAGGCAACTGAATCCTTTTCAAATAATCTTTTCTCTCTTTGAGCTTTGTCGCAAGCTTTGTTTTATTTTAAAGGGCACAGGAGATGTACAAGTATCAGAGTTTCTTTGTGCTCAGGGTAGGAAGAAAATTGTGGGGAAAACGGGCAGACCAAGGGGGAAAGTGGTGGGAAATCAGTGTTTTCCAAACACTCCTCTTCCTGATTGGGGAACCTACCACCTCCTGTGGAGCACTCTGAAAATTAGTACAAGCTTTGTGGGCTGGATTGGAGTTGGGGACAGGTTTACTACT
Organism: Sphenodon punctatus; assembly: GCA_003113815.1. Lineage (NCBI taxonomy): Eukaryota > Metazoa > Chordata > Lepidosauria > Sphenodontia > Sphenodontidae > Sphenodon > Sphenodon punctatus. Next base: position 2,702,860 of record QEPC01008359.1, on the reverse strand, counting down.
TATTTGATGTACTCAGGATAGGAAAAGAAAAGATAGGGTCCAGATCATGAATATTTGCCTTGGATTCATCCCCCTACCTTTGAGTGAATGCTGTCCTCTGCTCTTCCTTCATCTATTCTAGTACTTTCAGTGCATGAGGGGAGGGACTGGATACAGGAATTGGAAAAGGGCGGAATAAAAACAGCTATGGGTCAAATTTGTTCCAGAGGCCAGATGTTCCTCACCCCTGCTGTGTAAGGGCTTGTTCTCATGAGCATTTTTTGGAGGTAAGTACTTCCTAACTAAATTAACCTAAACAGAAAATTCAAGTAATACTAGGGTGGGGGGGGGGTAATTATCTCTACAAACAAATAAAGATAAAGTGTAGAAGGAAGACCCTACTCCAGGAGGCATTCTCATCTGTACTGAAGAGAGGAAGGAAAGTCTCTAGTTTGTCTAGTCTACCTCTTGTCTCAGCAGCCCCCACAACCCTTCCTGTTTTTGTTTGTGTGAAGCGGGGGGGGGGGGGAGACCATCTCTGCCCCACTGACTTCTTGCAATTTCAGCTTCCCCACTGACAGAAAAAATTATTTAACTTTCATTTTCCCTGCTCATGGAAACAGTGATGGGTGGAGGGGAGGTAATTACTACAGTGTAACCTCTCCAAAGCACCTCCTGTTGCTCTTGAGAATGTCTGAAGGGAGCACAATAGGTGCTTTTAGATGGACAGCAACCCCAGTTCTGCCCACAATAGCTCGCATCACCCCCAGAATAGCCTGTCCATCTAAAGGTGATCCCACCAAATTTGCAAATGCAGCCCCGACAATGATGATTTGGAACATCCCAGAGCACAGGTTGAAGAGCAGGCTAGCCAAACCTCGGACACTAGCCTGAAGCAGAGCTGCTGTCCATCTGATTAGTGGACTCACACTGCAACTCCACTTTGGACACTGGTGCCCTGGGCAATGGTACAGAGTTGTGGGCCCCAGCCTAGAGCATAGTGTGATCACCCACAACTCTATGGTTTGTGGAGGGGCACTGTGTGGGCATACCATGGGCCAGGAAATCCGCTGCATCCTTCTGAATCCAACCCAGCCGGCATGGGGGGTGCACCTCCAGGGGCAGGCTACCTCCACATTTGTTTAAATGCACCCAAAGCAGCCTTCTTCATACCATGAGTCTTTAGCCCCCATGAAAGAGTATCACAGAATAACAGTACTTGTGGTGTGGCTGGGTGGGGTGTTGCTATTTCACAATTCTGAACCAGTCAAGCACTGGCTGGTAGTCAAAAGTCAGAATTAGTGGAATGTTTCAGGCACTACGCTTGGTATGCACTTCTGCACTTCTCCACTTATTTTATTTTTATTTTTTTTAAATCATGGCATGGTAGCTAAGTAACCTCCAGAATGGAAAATGACTCTACGGCTACTTTTATTTTTCCCCTGCCAGCCAATCAAAAACTGTCCGGTGCCTTCTCCATCACTCACCTGTCTCCTCCCATACCACTCTGCTTTCCAGATATGGCACTTGCTGATGCACCCTCCCCCCCACCCCCAAGAAATGAGACACGGAGACAAGATATGGATTTTAATTTGGCCGCACTCTCTAATCAAACAAATCAAGGGTGGGATTGCTTCTAAGCAATCATGGGTCCAGTATTTTATACCTAAAACGTCAACGTTATTAAACCAGGCGTCTGACCTGGATATGCCCTCCAGTGCCATCACTAAATTCAACATTTCAAACATCCCCTTTGAACAGCTCCCTGGTCAAGGCCGAAGGGGAAACTTGCCCATTCGGGCATGAGTAAGGAGGATGGTGTCAGTAAAATTGAGGGCCATGCTTGCCCTTACCCTTCTTTGACACCACTCCCAGGGGGATGACCTTGTTGTAGCCATGCCCTGCTTATCAGCAGATATCACCCCCGCCACATCTCTTATGGAGATGACTCTTTGATCTATTCTACCTCTACCTTACTGAATAATCCTATTAACCATACTGGACCCCTGCAAGAGTGCGACATGATTATAACCATTCAAACACTTCAACAATTACTATTCCAAATTGTATCTATAAAATTAATGCCAATTGTACTCTTTACTTAGACTATTTTAAATTCCTTTGCCAATTAAAGAATTATTTATTTCCAATTGAATCAAAATAATATTATTTATTTATTTTTATTTTTAAACTATTCTAACACTGCAAGGAAGGCAAAACAAAAGGTCATCTCATAATTGCTGAGGTGTCCTCCAAAATTCCTTCCTAGCCCCCTTGTGGCAACCGGTTAAACCCGCAGTATTAGAGGGATGAGTGGGTGGGTGCTGCTTCGTCTGCTGGGTTCGGCCGAATGAGAGAGGAACCGCGCGGGCGGCAGTTGGTTTCCTCCCCTTCCTATGCAAAGGGGAGGAGCTGCCCCCACATCGACCAATCAGGTGTCCCGGACACGGACACCTGATACCCGGGCCACCAATCAGTGGTGCCCGGGCCGCACCAACGGGGTTTCCAAACCTGTGCTATTTTTCACGCCCATTTCCCATGCAGGGAAGAGTGGGGCGTGGCAAGCCCACCCCACCCCCGATGCAGGGGGCGGAGGGCCCTTAGATTCATTTAATAGTTCAGAGAAGCAAGGGTCAACCATCTGGGTCACTCTGGCCACGCCTGCAATGGCATCTCTATCACTCGATCAAGAGTTCCAAAGAGTTCAGAAGTTTTCTGGAGACTGGAACTTTAGAACTCAGAAAATTGGAACCGGGGACTGTAATTCCCGGTGAATTCCGAATAAAAATGAGAACCGAGTTTCACCTCATAGTCCCACTGCAGGGCCATATTTTGAACTACTCACTACCAATTATAACTAGATTCTCAAGAGAGTTCAGTCCAAGGAGGCACCAAATATAGGTCAGTTTTTTTAAATTGCTAAACACACAGCGGTGGCCCTTGTGCCAAACTTTCAGAAAAGCTCTCGGTTCTGGATTGAGATGAGTTCTTTGTAAAAGCTGACTACAAACAGTAGGGAGCCTGTCCTAACCCTTGACTGTCTCTGGACCCTGTTGTCTCAAATGGACTCCCTTCATCAGCGCACTGTGATTTGTTTATACATCTCTGTGTATATATAGTCTCTCATCCTGTCTCAAGCCCATTTATTTTAAAAAATCCACTCCCAGGTCTCTGCTCTTATCTTCAGCCAGCCAGTTCCAGAATAAGCGGTTCTAGGGCTGCCACCTCTCATGGTTTCAGCCTCAGACTCTCATAGGCCAAAATGGGAGTCACCGGGTAAGACCATGATAAGTGGCAACCCTAACCCAATCTGAGGTGAACTTCCTCTTTGGTGCTCCCAGCTCCATCCAGGTGGCCTCCATTTCAACTCCCCACTTAAGCTGTATAGCATTAGCTTCTGAACTCTTAGTCTATGCGATCCCAGTTTGAAATTTCATCATAATCCTGTGACCTCAGGAAGCAGCAAAACATGCATATCATGTCCAATATAATAAATCAGAATCTACGGACCCATGTACAAATTGTGAAGCCTTCTTGGAATCAAAGGCAATGATTTGTGAACCCCTGCTTTACTGTCAATTCTCCCTCAGATGGCCAGCAGCCCCCTTCCTCCCAACTGGGCCAATTAGCCCTGGCTTCGGAAGATACCTCACTCTGCAGATACTTGGGGGTTGATATATGGTGAAGATCCAATTGTGAAAGCAGACAGTTTTTACATCTGACCTATTGGGGAAAAGGACAAAGTAAAAAATGAAGAGAGAGTGAGGGGTTGTTGAAGAATAGAAATAGGAGAATGGCTAGGGATTATCTAGGGAATGCAATAAAGGAAAAATAAAGTAGGGGTCAGTGAAGGAAAATAAGACGTGAGGAAGAGGAGAGGGAATGAGACAGATGATGGCTATGTGAAAAAGCAATAACTTTACTGACTGTAACCTCAGTTGAAATAAATGTGTGTGTGTTGTGTTTTCTTTCTTCCAAGTGTTTTTATCTCTCAAGGAGAGATCCTGCTGTCATGCCTTCTTTCTGCTGTCCATCTCCAGCTGTTGTTGCTTCTATCTGTCTTCTGCTTCCCTTGCTTCCTTTCTGTCTCTTCCTCCTTTTTCAGAGGTGAATAGGCTGTGATTTCCCAGTAGGCTACCTGTCATTCTTTTCTGGTCAGCTCTGTGTCATAATAAGGCTTGCATGACTGAAGTCTCTCTGGAGATTTATTGTTGTTTTTTGTTTTTGTGCACTGATTAAAAAGCAGCGGTGGGGGCCTGCTAGTTAAATCTGATCCAAATGACAAACTGTTACCCTTCAGATATGTTTGTCTCTGAGGTTTGCATTTTGGTCATTGCAGAAGGGAGGGACAGACAGTCAGACTACTTAGACCTTAATTTGGATATGGATTCTGGGTCATTCTCAGATTTAGGAATACAGTTTTAAGTGTATGTGAATCTCAATTAAAAACAAATATGGACATTAACAATATGAAAATAAAGCCACTTCTTTTGCCATGAATGGACTTTTTCTTTAAAATTAGAGATTAAAAAAATTGTTGAATTTGGTGTACCTCTAAAAATAGTGCCTGTTTAGTGCCTGGTGAGTCGGCCAAATTACTGAACTACTGTTACCATTACTGAATTACCATTTTGCCCAATTTTACAGTTTACCAATTTACTATTGGTAAGACACTAAAATGGTAATGTAGCAAGTCAAAGTGGGTCAGTAAAACAGTAAAGAATAAACTGGAAAGTTGGCAACTTAGTAACATACTACTTGGTATGTCAGGTAGTCATAAACCTCTCTCAGTATGGGTATTGGTTGAATTTCCAGATATGCTGCCTGAGATTTTTGGTATTACCTGTCCATATAAAATTTCCTGCCTATTTTCACTATAGCTCCTATGTCCATTTTAGGGAAGAGAATGTAAAAAGTTGTTTGCTTCCAACTTTGCTTGTGGTTTTGAATCTTCATTTTGTTTTTTACTTCATTATTTGGTCACATTGGTACTTGGTGCCTTCAGCATCACTATTTCGAAGGTGATTTAGAATTTTTTAATGTTTGTGTGCAGTTTGTTTGAGGTTGATTCTGCTGCTTTTAGTGCAACAGAAAGTAAAAAAAGGACAGGATAATGAACAAAAGAACAGACGTTCTGAACTACAGAAGTGGATGGAATACCAAATGACCAAAATACCGTAGCTAAGTAATTGGTTTTTTAAAAAAAATGCAGATATAAAGAAGCAAATTTTACAGTCTTTATTTTAAAATCTAATTTGAAAGTTCATTCATGGGAACAAATATGTGAATTTTCTTTGCAAATACAGAGTAACATATTTATTTCAGTATTAGTAACTGACTTTGAGTCTTGAGACCACCTAGCACCTTGAAAGATGTTGCCTAATTCTTGACCTAGATGACCCCTGTACCAAATAGCAAAAAAACGAGCAACAACAATGTTACCAAGGTTTGGAGTACAGGCCTGAGTCTTCGGCCACCCCTAGGAACTGCAGCAGAAGACTTGGAACACAGCACTCGGCATGCGGCACTCAGAACTTAGTACATGGACATGTAGCGTGGACACTAAAAACACACCATAACTAGTAAGTATGCCCCATGTGCCCCAGCTGGGGAAAAACCTCAAAGCCAAAGGGAGAGAGAGGAAAAAGAGAAAACAAGACAATTTAAAAAGCAGGGTTTTTTGTAAAACCCCCCTCCCATTTTGCAAAAAGTGAAATAACCCATAGTAATGCCCTATGCCCAAGCACCCACTTTAAAATATAAAGAGCAGGGTGTTGTAACCTCCTGCATTTCCCTATGACCAGGCACCCCTCCCCCCTTTCAAGTGTGCCCTCAAAATGAGGAGTGTAACTTCAAAGCCAAAATACTTACCTACACAAGCAGCTAGCAGCAGTGTTGCACACACCCAGGTCACCAAAGAAAGTGAATATTGTTTAAATGCACACTTTTGTTTGCCCTTGTCAGCCAATAAAAAGCTGTGGGTGCTGTTTGTCCCACCCACCCCCACTTGTCCCCGTCAATTAACCCCATGTCTACCACGTCAGGCAGTAAGTTTTGTTTCCCATCTCAGTGAATTTAAGGTATCGGGTGGGTCAGTCAGGTCACGTCAGAGACTCCCAAGTCCTGCCAACGCCTGGCCAAAGAAGATGCACAGCAGCACAGAGAATGCTGAACTGTCTTAGGTTAAATATCCTCAGGACTTTGCGGCTGGACCCTGTAGTATTTGTTGTAGAACCTGTACATTAATAAAATGTATAGTTAGTTAGCTATCAATATAGAGGCAGTAAAAGAGGGACAGCTAATTGCCAGTGACACTCCTCATCAGTGACCATCAAACAAAACCTAATAATTAAAGAAGGGGGGATTAAAAGGTTCAAGAGTCAGGGTGTTTCCCATTACAGTAAGGCTGTCATTAATCAATGGGACAGGGAGAGTCATGGCAGAATTGAGGCCCAGAGAGTAGTGCAGGATCAGGTCAAAGGTTCCAGGAACATGGTGCAAGATTGGGTCCAGGTGAGTCAGTGCAGGATAAGGGTCCTAGGATCCAGGAGTTCAGGGCATTGAGATGGGTCAGGGGGTAAAATAGGTGGAAGGACAAACAAAGTATGCAGACGGATGGGGGCAGAAGGACTGGTTTCTACATGGGGGGGAGGGGGCAGAATCGGAATCAGAGCCAGTCCAAAGACTGAGGAGTGGTGCAGCCTGACCAGTCCTGTGAAAGCGCCAACTCTGGGCCCTAGCCAGAGTGAGCTGGTGGTGATGTGGCTTCAGGTGTCTCCTCCAGGGCCGTAAAGGTGATGGTTCAAGTGCCAGATCCTTACAAAGTCCTCCTGTGTAATCTTTTCCTCGGATTAAAGTCTAAATGTATTTAAATTAAGAGATTTGTATTACTGTTCTCATTCTTTACTATGCTTTACTGGATAGAATAACTGCACAGCCAGGTGTTCTAGTTTTCTACCGCCAGCAACTATTGCAGAATCACTTTTTCAATTTAAAGAGTAGAGACCTGTGCTTTTGAGACAAGAGATTTTGTGCTGCTGCTTCCATAAGGCATGTAGTGGTCCATATATTCAGTATAAATCAAAATCAAATCAAAGTTTATTAGGCACTGGCTATTGCCCTGGGCCTCTGTCCAAAAATGTCATGGTAAACAGACAAACAGAGAGATTGTTCATAAAAATACAAATACAACAAAGACAAACCATACATTAGAACGGACTCTATTCAGTATATTAAAATGTCCACTTTCCAGATTTATAGTTTCTTATACATGTAGTGACAGTCTATCTGAAAATAAGAATTTTGGGCATATCATTCAACAGCTTTCTTCCATTCTCTTTGCAAATACAGGCTGTAGTCGCAGTGAAACATATTCTGTCAAAGTCAATGTCACCACCAGTTTCCTTAAATACTCTAATTATATAATCTAGTCTCCTTGATTTTCTTGCATTAAGGCAAAACCACTTTCACCTTGTCAAATAGACAATGCAAGCTGACACACTAGCAGGGACCACAACATTTTCTAGCTGGAATTACGGGGATTTAGGGATGAGACATGAAAATGGAATGACCTGAAATTCTACTAAAGAAAATACCTCTTCTACAACACCCAGAACCTGATGGGAAATTATCATACAGAATGTAAATTAAGCTAGAGGAATCAAGCTGGATTAGCATGTTTAGGTGGATTTATAGAGAAAAAAAAGGGAAGATGTCATAGACATCTTGATGGTTTATTTTTTCTTTTCTTTTTAAAACCCATACTAATGCAGCAATCTTCATTTTGTTGAAGCCACTCATTCACACATCTCATTTCTCACAACTCCCTCATCTCTTTTATAATGTTACAGAAGCCCATCTTTCTTGAGTGATTTTAAAATAAAAACAATGGCATTGTTGCACTAACATTGATTTGAAGTGTCAGTTTACCATGTTCTTTGGGTGATTTCAGACATGACGTGGCGTCTATTGGCCCCGTCACGGAATCACCTTTTGATTCCCCACCGGAATCAAACGGTCACGTCCAACAGATGTGTCAGCTGATTCTGGCGGGGAATCTGGGGGGAGGGGAGGGGCTGCACGGTGCAACATGCAGCACACAGCCCCACCCCCCCATGCTCCTGCAGCTGCCCGCCCTCCTGGAGACGGGTGGGCACAGCGACTGCTGTGCCCGATTCCAATCCGGGGTCTGGGCCATGGCCCGGAATTGGCAGCGGTAACAAATATTACCATCCACCGATTCTGGGCTGTGGTTCAATTAACCACGCTTTCAGAGATGGTGGCCGGACCATTCTCGAAAGCGTGTTTATTTTGCTCACCGCCGGTGGTTCACTGTGGTGAACATCTGGTGGCATGCAAACAGACGTTATGGGACCATCCACCACCATGGGAGATTCACTGTGGTTGAGTGTGGTATCTTAACGTCTGAAAATACCCTTTGTGGTGCAGAATGCCATAGCTAAAGTTCAACTTAGGTGATTTCTAGATCTGAAACAAATACATGAAGCAAACTTAAAATTTGACAGATTCACCATATTAAATGGTAGGAGTCTAATCCAATTTATTGGTTGGATCTGAAAAGTTTATTTTTTCAAATGTCTATTTGTTAGCTGTACAGTTTTTTGAAACTTGTAAATCGTTGATTGACTATCATGTACCTATTTACCAATCATCAGTATGAGTACCGAACACCAAAAAAGTAATGTGCTAAAGCATAAATTGGAAAATTTCATAGGAACAATGCATTTGAATTCAAAAATTTAATTCACAAATATAAAGTCAGAAGTTTGTCTTAGCTCTAGTAATAACTTTCTCCCATTTTTGAATTTGCATGGCAGTTTCAGTTAGAGTGCTCTTCCAAAGTTTTGAGTACAATGAATCTGTTAATGCAGCTCAAAATGGCATCATGTTCAGTCTACCATAACTCCCAGATCCTACTCTTCAGTGCTACTGTCTAGCAGTTGCCCCTCCCTCCCATTTTATACCTCTGCATCTGGTGAAAGAAAGAAGAAAAGTTACCAAACTGCACATTTTATTGTTTCATCTTTGTGTTCAAGAGTGTGACATTTTAGAAATTTCATCACCACTCTCTTCCACTCTTATGAAGAAAGAAGCAAGCCCAAGGAATGCCAACAGACATATTCAAATGCATTTGATGGGAACTCAGTCTAAAGTAGGTGTGTAAAACCAAATGGCACATGCTATCATATTCTGAGTAGCAGCACTATCTACTACCAGTAGTCTCTCTCTTTGGCAACTGGCTTGAGTGAGCTCATTTATGGAGGCGTATTATTGATTTCCCATCTGAGGAAAAGGCAGGATTTTTTGTATAGCAAGATATTGTTAATTGAAAAAAATGGCTAACATTTAGCACGATGAGGCAAGTAGAAAGTGACAAGTTCTGGATACTTTATTACTCTTCTATAACATGATCCTCATGACATTTAGCACTGGTACTAAGCTTTGATGGGAGCCCAATTTATGTGAATAGGACACACCACTGCATTTACAGATGCCACAGATGTGCAGATGCCTCGAGGATCACCCTGTTAAGGTGAAATTCTCCACTCTGCTGAGTGGACTGTGAACAACTTAAACTCTCAAAATTGGATTTAAATAGCGCACAGTGATGCAATGCATTTTCATGCTTTGTTGTTTCTTCTGCACGACTGTATGAAGTTCAACTAACAGGAGAAATCAGAAGGATCCTTCTTGAAACCCTTCTACACTCCAGCACCTTCTGTGAATATAGTCATAAGCAAACAGTTGTGAGGGCAAGCGTTCCAATGCGGAGATGGTGACAGCTCAAGAGATATGTTGCCAGATGTGTGTGTGAACAGGGGTAAAAATATTAAACAAACACAGGCATCGCAAGAAGTTATCAGCATAATATTTATGGAGACACAGCTGCTCTCTTTAACACCTTTCTGCTCCATCTGTATTATGACCTTCTTATCGCTTCCAATTGCAGCGAGTGTACAAGAGCTTATTATTTCATAACCTTCCAAGTGCCGAGTTTTGGATTGTTTTTAATTAGCATTTTAATTGCTCATCAAAGTAATTGAAGACAGTGTTGGAAAAATGGAGCATTTGTTAATCCCTTTGGTACCCGTCAACACTAAGCTTTTCCCAAGGTCAAGCATTGTAAAGTTGTGATAGTGGCAGCTTCCTTTGCTGCACCCTTGGTGACGCACAACGGCCTGACCCAGTGCCAATGACTTAGTGAAGGAATACATTTTTCTTACCCCTACAGGCTGTGTCTGCCTGTGAGGGAAGAAGAGAAGAACACATGGACCTTTTAGGCAACATTTCTATTGAGAAAACCCTTTTCCCCTATAGTGTCTGAAAGGTGAAGCTCACTTGTTGTCAGTGTGGTAGTTAGGCTTGTGGTGATGAAACACAGTGGGGCATCTAAGCTAATTTATGGCATTGTGCTTGGACAGTGAAATCCAATGGAGCTGCCCCAGGGTTCTAATTTCATTTCATAGGGTATTTTCAGATGTGACGGGGCGGCATTCGCCCCGTCATGGAAACAACCCTTAGATTCCCCACTGGGATCACTCCGGCACGGCCAACAGATGTGCCAGGGGATACCAGCGGGGAATCATGGAGGGGGCGGTGTTGCGCAATGCAATGTGTGGCTGCACGCCCCCGCCTCCCCCCCCACTCCCCCACCACCCGTCCTCTGGGGAGACAGGTGGGCGCTGAGGCCAATGCGGCCACAGCGCCTGCCCGAAATGACCACGGCCCAGAATCCCGGTGGGGATTCCGGGCCATGATTGCCATCCAGTCGTGATGGGCCCCTTCATCCCCGCCGGGAATCTCATTCACCACGCGATCAGCGCTGGCCCCGCTGGCCCCGCCGATCACATGGTGAATGAGATTCCTGGTGGGGATTGAGCATGGTTAACATCTGGGGGGGAACTTCCGGTTCCCCAACAGACGTTACAAGGGCATTCCCCACCACAGGGAATTGACTGTGGTTGAGCGTGATCTGTAATGTCTGAAAATACCCATAGCTCTATAAAACTCTGCACAATACAGTCCTGTATTGTCTGTGAAGATGGCTGACATGACACTTCAACAGGAAAGGATTCCAGTAAGCTCAGTCACATGAAGTTTAAGGTACAAAAATGGTCCTGTGAAGTGGGCTGGTGGGGGTCATTATAAGTAAGTGGATAATCTGTCTGAGCATTCCAATTTTGCAGCCGAATAATGAAACATGCTTGACAGTGACAGATTTAGTTCTCTTTTGAGGCCACCACTAATAGGTCTTCTCTGTCTCAAATTTTTATAATTCACATTGTGATTAACTTATTAACTCCACTTGTAATGTGAGATCCACTTTGGGAGGTGTTAAATAGCCTCTCATGAAGGATCACTGACCTCTGAGACTACTGGAATGTTACTTTCTCCCTTTCTATTCTAAATGTATTGTCCTTTCTAATTTAGACAGTCTAGGATGTCTTTTCCCACTGCAAAGCAAGTAACCTCATTCACACCAATGAGACTTTAAAATCTCATGCAGTGAATGGGCCTCTGAATCTGAAATCCCAACTCCATTTTAGGGATGGGCGAACGCGGCTCAGAAGTTCGGAGTTCAGACCGAACTTCCAAACCGAACTTGATTTTTGAACCGAACCGAACTGAATTTACGAACTCAGCTCTGTTCACCCTTCCCTAAAAGATAATATTCCATTTAGTTCAATGGGGTTTGAATTTCCGAATTTCCGAATAGTTCAGTCGACCGAACCAACTTCCGAACCGAATTTCTGAACCGAATTTCCAAACTTATTTCTGTTCGCCCATCCCTACTCCATTTTAAATTATTGCTTTTGGTCTGGTGCTATCTATTATAAAGATATTATTTTAGGATAAATGCTTAGCCTCTGTTGCATTTACAGTCAGTGGCAATATTCCCATTGACTTCAACAGCAGGACTGGATTGGATCCTCTTCCAGCTGCATACTACATCCATGTACCTTATTTGCTAACATCTTAGTCCACAAGTACACATCTTTGGGGAACAGAATTCAAAGCGTTACAGATATGTAGACTTTTAGCTGTGTGATCTTCACACAATTGTAATGTGTTAGCCTAACTATTCAAGACAAACCACTGATTTTGGTATCCCTTTACCCCCATCCCCTACACATACACACCATTTTTTATTCCCCACTTTGATGTACCTTGACAGGACTTTACAGAAGGCCTAAGGTCCCAAAACTCCAGTTAAAGTTAGTAGGAGCTGCATGTTTTCAGGATATCTGAAAATCAGGCTCGCAGTATCTGATGGTAAGTTCCCAAACCTAGCAACAATGTTTTGAAAATATGGACCTAGGGGTATTTTCTTTTTCATACAGTTGTTTTAGGGAAAGACCACTGCAAAATGAGAGGCACAAAGGAAGTCCTCAAGCTGGCTCCAGTGAATGCTAGAGACTTATGCAATGTCACTGACTGCTAAGGAAAAATTTTTGCTGGGAAATACTTTGCAAATTTGAATACTTTGCAAATTTGAACGTTTTTGGGTGAAGGTGAGTTAATGTCATGCAGAGCTTTTTATTTCTGTAAAATGAAATTTTGATGAACTCCACCAAATATCAGCTTAAACAATGAAGCTCCCTAGCTATTTTATTTGTAAGTTACAAATGCAATCTCTGCCGTGTTTGAAATAATGATAAAACAGTCAGAGCTTGACCCACAGCAATCCCTCATACTTTTCACTGCCAATGGGGGATCTTCTGTGAGGCAGAGCAAATGTAATTATTGACAGAGCACAAAGAAAACATGTTTGTTTGCCCTGTTTTAATGGGGACAGATCAGCAGGATGGTGTGCTATCCTGAATGACACATGAGTTGACAAGCTGCAGAGAGAGCAGGGGAACTGAGCCATTTAATTACAGGGAGCCCTCTTGCTTTTGTAGAGCATTTTTGCTCCAGAGCATTTTTGTTGTTGTTCTTGAAGTTCAGAGTCTATAGCACTTTTAAATGTTCAAAGTACTCAACGATCATTAAATAGATTATTGTGCATATAACACTTGGGGGTAGATAGGAAGAGCATACATACTGTGATAGGGTGAGCTCACCACTCCTGGCAGGAAAAGGGTTAATTAATACCCAGCCTGAGTGCCTACTAGTGGTTGGCATCAGCACAGCTGAAGGTCCTAATTAGCAATCAGCATAGACTGGGCCTCAGCCAGCTACAGATGAAAAAGTATGGGAAAGCTCAGCAAGGAGAGAGATTGTAAATGCTAGGGAGATGGGTGAGGAGAGTTTTTAGATGGACAGCTGCTCTACTGGTGCCTGGACCAGCCCGCTTCACCCCCAGGTTGATGTGTCCATGAAGAGAGCGGATGCCAGCTGTGCAAATCAGAGCAGGCTGGGGCAGTCCCACTGACAGCGCTCTGGAACATTCTGGAGCATGCCGCACTGAGCAGGCTGGCCAAAACCAGGGCAACGGCCAAACCTGGAGCTGCTGTGTGGCTGTTGGGCAGACCTATGATGCAGCTCCATTTCAGTACAATGGAGTTCCAGCTGCCAGCCTAGACCATCGGGTGAGCAGCTGTCACTTTATGATGTGGGGGGAAATTGTTGCACAGGCAGACCACAGCCTGGGGAAACTGCCTGTCCCTCTAAAGTGGACCTTGGCGGGTCTGGAAAGAGGCAGATGTGGGGGTGCACCCCTGGAACAGCATTGGTGTGGTGGCCATTTTGCCACTGCCATTGGAGGATGTAGAAACCAGCATATAAGATGGGAATCATCTCCTGTATTGAAAATTCAGGGGGAGCGTTCCTTTAAACTTCCACCACAAATGTTTAAACTCATGCCAGACGGAACAAACCTGGCCAGTTAAAAACAGCTGAAGGATATGTGGCTCAGCAGATAGACTAAAGCCAGACCTTGAGGAAGGGGGACTTCTGACAGAAGCTCAGAAAATTAATTCATGTATACCAAACAAGATGAGAGCAAGTCAATATATTGATTGCTGTAAATGTGATTAAAGAAAGGCCAAATCTCCCTCCAATAAAGGGAAATGATTTTTGGAACTTAACTATGTCTGTGTAATTCCTTTATTGTGGAAACAAAGCCACGTGGCGAGAGACTGAGGGGTTGCAGGATTCCTTGGCCCAGTATTAGAGGTGTCCATCAGGGACCTATGTCGTTTTGTGATTTCATTTTTCATTTTTGTCATTTAATTTTTTTGTGGTTTTTTCCATAAATATCAACAATTTGGTTTTGTTTTCATTTTTGTTTTCGATTTACATTCATTTCAATGGAAAACACATTTTCAGCTGTAACGTTTTTGTTTTTCATTATAGTTGGATTAAACTTTTATGAATTGTACCTACAATAGAAGGCATTAAGTGTACTAATTTTCATAAAGATTGGATAAAGGAATCCGATTTTATAAGCAGTTGAATTGTGTTGTTTTGAACAAATATGTGTATACATTTGTTGTTGAAACTTCTTTGTCTCCCATCTACTGTGGATGAACCTTGGTGTGTTTATACCCCTTCCCATGATTACTATCTATAACAACTTTAAGAAGGACTGGATAAACTTTCTTGGTGGTATAAGCAATTAATGTATAAATGTACATGTGACTGTAACAACTCTTTAGTCCAACCAGTGTACATGAAATTTGTCAGGACTTTATCTCTCACCTTCAGGATCATCTCTGCTAAATATCAGAAAAATGTGATACAGGGTCCCAATTTTATATGCCTGCACAGCATATGCAGAGGAGGAGCCTATGCCAGGGAATCTCTTACGTGTCACTGTGGTATAAGATCTGTTTGTGATGGCAATTGGCCAGCATAAATGTCAACCAAATATCCTCATTCTGTGATTTGGCCTTCCCAAACTCTCTCCCCCACTTACTACTGGGAAGTCAGAAGCATCTGTTTAGGAAAGAGCCAGTAGAGACTCTCTTATGTCCTCTGTCACTGTGCTTCAGGATGTGATTGTGATGATAATTGGCCAGCCTGGATGTGTAAACCACACCTCCTGATTTATGGAATGCTATTCCCAAAGTCCCAGCTATGTCCCTTCTATGCCCACCTCAGGGAATATAAAATGTTACAGCTGGACATGCATTTTCAAGTTAATGTGTTATAACATTATGATATTTTATCCAATTTTTTCCAAAATTTTTCAGGACTGGTAATATTGTGCAGGTACATAATATCCCCAGGTTTCATGCAAATTAAACAATATAAAGAAGTTGTAGCCAGGAATGTGTATGGAGTTTTTCTTAAAAACACAACATTCAATTGCTTATAAAATCGGTTTCCTTTTAACCAATATTTCCAACATTTGGTACACATAGTGCCCTTCATTTGGGGTACAAAATTTTCAAGTTGTATCAGAATTGAATAATAAACAAAAAAATATAATCAGAAATACATTTTTAGTGTTTTCCCATTATTTCAAAAACAAAAATTTGTTTTCATTTTTTTTCATTATTATTTGTCATTTTCATTATTAAAGTAATGAAAAGGAAAATTTAACAATTCATTTTCATTATCATAAAAACAAAAACAAATTGCACCACTATGCAGTACCCATTTTCTTATGTCAGATAAGGATTGTCTAGTGGTTACAGTGATAACCTGAGACTCAGAAGATCTAGACTTAGATATTTTACACCAAGATTTCCTATATGGACATTAAAGTGAATGGGTCTTGCCTTGTTGTGACCAAACTGTGACCATAAAATGAAAATGCCATTTCTTTTAGTGGAAGCATAGACTCTTTGGATGCTTTTTTACACATGAAAAAAATGGGTACTCGAGATAATACCGGTTGTTATAAATGCTGGAGTTTTGTAATGTGTGGATGAACTATTCTGCTCTTATGCAGCGAGATCTCGCACACTTGTAAAAGTCACATCTGCTGGGTTTTACAAGGCTGCGAGTTCTCACTGAATAACAGGGGAATAGTGCGTTCACACATTACAAAACACTAGCGTTTATAAGCACTTGGAACACATTTGTTCCAAGAAACAGAGATGTGATTTGTTTCTGTCTTAGAGTGCTTTTTTTAAAAAAGACCCACAAAAGCTGGTATATCAGATTATAAGAAAGAGGACTGATTAACAGGATCCAGATTAGGGATGGGCAAACAGAATGCGTTTTGGATGTTCGGACGTTCAGTCGTTTGGTTCGAAACCCGAGTTCGGGTTTGACTGTTCAGTTTGGCGGAGTTTGGTTCGGTCGAACTTGGCCGAACAGCCAAAAATAGCGCTATCAATACCAAAACCGAAATCGAATTCAATTATTATTTTTTGGTATTGGTATCATTTGACCCTGAGGAAGTCTGACTGCTCCTCAGCTGCCTTCCACTTCCAGTCACGTTTTCCCCGCTTTCCAGTCACGTTTTTCCCACGCCCGAACTCATCTGAACTTTTATTAACTGTTTGGCCATTCGAGGGTTCGGTTCGGATGTTCAGTTTGGTTGTCCGAACAGGCCGAGTCCAGCCCGAACTCCGAACTTCTGAACCGCGTTCGCACAGCCCTAATCCAGATAACCACCCTTAAAATTCAAAAATGAGTTGCTAATGAGCTCATATCAGGAAAAATTCCATTCTGTAAGATTCCGTTAAACCAAACCTTTAAGGAGCCTCATTTTCACTGCTTTCAATGTTGGATTTATATCAGCAAAACTATTCAACTTTCCAGTTGAAAATGAGTTCTGAATCATCATACTCTTTTTTTCAGTCTGAAAATAAATAAATAATTCAATTTCTTTCATGTGATACAAGCTGGATTACAAAATGGATCTCTTAAAATAAGGTATTCCTGAAACTATTTCTGAAATAGCAAGGTAGCAATGATACTTCACCGCTAATTTGTAGGAATAAGAGTTGATGCCCTTGTTGATATGTGTGAAACAGCCTATCATCTAAGCCAGGGAAACAGCTCAGTGGGTTCTTCTGATTGCTGGAGGGAGATGACTTGCTGCTCCATGCAGGCCCTTTTTACACAGGCTGTAGCATTGCAGGGTCAGTGTGCGCATCAGTCTGTGGGTGGTGGAAGTTGGGTAGAGGTGGGTGTGCATGTGTGTTCGCGGGAGCACGCACACACACCCATCTACCTGCCATGGAGTTTACACGAGATTCACCCATGCATAAACCCCCAGATTTCTGGGTGTTTGTGCGTGGGTGTTGTCTGTGTAAAAAGAGCCTTAGATGTGTAATATAAGGAGTAGGTCTTCAGCAGAAAAGGATCTAGGATGTGGGACCAGCCAACTATTTTGGAAGATATATTGAGGGCCCATAACTTGGGTTCTGGTAAGATACACATTTTTAAAAAAAACCAAACCTTTTAGTAAAAGGTTTTGCCTTTTTCTAATTAGACTGAGAGAAGGGTGAATGTATTCTAAGAGGTTGATAGCTTTTGTAACTAGTTAGATATTCAGTGGTTTACTTTAATAGCTCTGGTTGGTTTGAGTCATACCGACGATAATCTTACTAAACTAATTGCTCTCTCCCCATGATATGCATTTGAAGCCCCATGTTTTGAAAGGGGACTTCAGCAGAGTATTATAGGGGTCATGTCATTTGGAACCTGCTGACCTAATTGGCTGCCAGAGTCTGGAAGGATCTGTTATTCTCTCTGGCATGCTACATGGTGTATCTTTTCTTGTTCTCTTCTCAGGCAATTAAGATGATGTTTTCAGTTATTTTATTTTATTTTAAATCCTGTCAGTATAAAAGAATGGTACTTACTAGGGAAGGTATAAAAATTAAAGTCGGTCTCCAGGAGGCTCATAATAGGCCCTTTTTCACACAGAAACTCTAATACTGATATAATGTGTGTTACATATTATTATACATGTTGCAGGGCTTCAGGTGTGCTCTATGGGTGCCCTGAAACATGTATAATAAAATGCAACATCCATTTTATCAGTGTTAGAGTGTCTGTATGAAAAGGGCCTTTGTCCCCCACCAGTCCCCACAAAGGACTTGGAGACATTTGTCATTTTGGCAAAAAATTGACAGCAACCCTTTATTAACATAACAGGTATCCAGTCAAAAACAGGAATAAAGTACAGTGCCATAACAAGTGGCTCCTAGCAAGCCACTTGGGGACTGAAAACTTGTTCCCCTCCCAGCCCAGAGGCTGAGTTGAATCAAACCTCTAAACCCAATCTCCACCAAAAGGTGGAAAAAAGAGGGAGGACTGAAGTACATGCACAGCCCACACAGCCGAGGTGAGAAGTGGATGAGCACCCCCTCTCCCTTCCTGGGAATATCCACACAAGTCTGCATAAGCACTGTGTACAACCCCAAACCTCACCTAAATGCGGTGATATTCAATTTAACTGACTGGACTGGGAAAAATTAAGAGCTGAGCACTGTATCAAATCACTATAGGAAATGGGCTAAGCCTAATCATCCCACCCCCACCCCCCACCCCTTACTGGATACTGAACCAAGCAATAAGCCCGGAAACAATCTTTCAGATAAAACATGTTGCCTTTCCAGGACAAATACACCGCATCTTTTTGAAACAATGAAGCATCCCTAAACCTAATTTTGTGGTGGTTGATAACATATCCCCATTGCTCTGCTCCATTTCCCAATAGTATTGTTGGCTTCCTTATGAGTCCTGTGTACTTTATATAGGATAATGTACACCTAACTATAAAATTCTAGGCAGCATATTTACCCACCAGAATCGCAATTCTGGAGCTAGTTTGCAGACTGCCCACAAATCAGCCACCACTGTTGATATTAATTGCAGGCCTGACATACATGCCAGATCATTTTCTCCCAAATGGAGGACAAGAATGTCAGGCAACGACCTGTTCAGCTTAGGCTTAAGCCATGGGAGAAACTGATAAAACCTGTTAATTGTATCAATAACTGATACAACACGTTAATTGTTAAGGGGCAGCGGGAATCCGCCCTATCCCTTTGCTCCCTAAACCAACTATCCAATGACTTCCTTAAATGAAACTAAACAAGGATCATTAAAATTCCTTATCTTGGCTAAGGACACAGCCGCAAGCCTTCCAGCTATGGTCCTGGCAGCCAAATCCTCTCTGTGAAGAAAGACTGCATATCTTAACATCTGCTCATTACTAGGCAGAAAAGAAATATTAATGCCCAAAAAACTTCTAAACTCATTAAATTTCTCAAACCAGGAGTCATAACAGGCCCGCATGGATGGTGCAAGAAAACTCCTCGCTGCACTGTCAGTCACTCTACTCCAAATTTCCACAGATGTGCCGGAATCCGAAGTCTGCCTCTGAAGCGAACTGTCTAAAACGAGCAGTCTGAAATCGAGAGAGTGCATCAGCAATGGAATTATCAACCCTAGGGACAAATCTGGCATAGAACAAAACATTAAACCTCAAGCAGCACAAAATGAAAGCATGCACCGGCCGCATGACCCTCATGGATTTAGATGAGAAGAAATTGGCAGTGTGGAAAACAGCCACATTGTCATACCAGAAACAATGAAATGCAGGAGGATCACTCAATGTGGCTCATTGTTGATTCTGATTCTGATCCAGTGATGAGTAGGAGTGGGACTACCGGATCATCCAGTATCCGATACTGCCAGTTTTGGGGTGTACCGGAAGTATCGGATTGTTCCGGTATTTGGGGTTCCAGTACCGGATCCCCCGTACTGGATTTATTTTACATTGCGGCCATTCAAATGAATTCATTCCAGCATGAAACTAAAGGTATCAAATGAAGCACAAGAAATGGTGCAGCCCATTGCCATGGCTCTGTCATATTAATAAAATCCCTCAAACGTAAAACCTAGCAAGTCAAAATCCTTTGGGTGCACCGGCAGGAGCTGAAATGCAGATTTTATATTGCATTTGGCCAACATTGGCCCACCGCCACAACTCCTAAACACGTGCACCGCTGAATCGAAAGAGGAATAACAGATCGAACAGAGTGCAGGATCGATGGCATCGTTCACTGACCCACCCCTAGGGTAAGACAAATGATGGATTAGCCAAAACTCCTCAGGTGCCTTCTTTGGGACAATGCCCAAAGGAGATATTCTCAAATGGTGGATCAGCAAAAGGGCCAACCACCCTGCCCTTCCTTACCTCCTTAGCAAACTTAACTCTAGCGACATGTTCCAAGCCTCTAAGGGACAAAAGGTTAGACAACCTCAACAGAACACAAACATCTTCAAATGGTGTCCCTAAATCCTGAAATCAAATAAACTACCTCCTGTGGTTTAGGGTAAACCTTTAACCACTTTTGGAGGACATCTAAATGAATTGGCATTGGGGCCCTTTCACTGAAATGCCCCTGCTCCTAGAGTCATCTTCCCGTAAGGGCCTCCGCTACCCTTCCCCCTGAGTTTTCCGTGTTTTGGTTCTGGGGCAGTACAAGGCAGAATGTTGCCCAAGACAGATGGTGCAGTCATACCAAAATGTGCATGGTTGACGAAAACACTTTCCTTGATTAAAATTCCAACAAGCCACATTTCCTGCCCCCAGCTTTGCTACCTCTGAACACTCGTTCTCAGTCTTGTCACATGCCCGCTTTGTGAGGACATGCCCACTGTCAGCACGCACTATAGTCCCCGTCTGGAACATGAATTCTAACCATAATTCCCCAACATGCAGATCCCACCTCATGCTGCGGTTCATGGAGGCTCTCATCCTAAAAGTTTCATTGGGCATTTTTACACACATGTTAAAGTTCCAGATTTTTCAATCTTCTGGGTTTACAAGTCCACATGCATTTTTCACACACACAGTGCCCTAAGGCAGTTCCTGGATTCATTCTTCACACAACACTGCCCCGAGGCAGCCTAAAGTAGCCACAGCTGTAGACGTGACAGGTTGCCATGAAAACCAAATGACCACAGCTGTCTGGAGCAAAGTGGTTTATCAGGAGAACCTTTTACACACAAAAGTTCTGGGAGAAGTTCTACACAGAAGTTTAAAGAGCCGGATGTTTAAGATCTGGGTGAGTGATTTAGACACACAGAAAGTTCAGGATGTAACAGCAAACATGCAGGAGAAATGTGTGTGTAAAAACACCCATTGTAACAGAGCCACCCAGAACACTGAAAAGTCTTGAATGCCCGATGAACTATATCAAAATACTTCAGCATAGCTGAAGCTCTCCAAGGTTGCACCTGAATTACCACCACCATGTATATGGTATAGGCAGGAACCCAGTTGCTCCAGGTACAATCTGCCTTTGGCTTATTAATTTTTTCCTACTCCCGCTTATCACATTTATCATTAGTATCAGGGTCAGACTCCCTGAAAAGGAGAGCAAATATATCAATATACTCTCCTTTCCATAGCCTCTCCCTAGTGCGTTGGAAAATATGCTCCCCTAACGTAGTGGACACCTTTGCACAAGGGATGATGTATCCGACAAATTGCTGAGGATGGCCTGTTCCTCCCTCTTCCTGCTGACCACCCCCTATTGGATGGTTTGACCACCCTACTGACTTGTCTCCTGCCAGACCCTGGCACAATTTGCTACATGCCAAGTAAAAAGGAGAAGCAGGAGACCACTGGACCCCCTGAACCACGAGTCTACCCAGCTTCCAATCGGCTCTATTCCAATAAAACCCCTGCTCACTCACCTTCCCAGATTCCTGCTGATTAGAAGGGCCCAATCCAGCCTCATCTGACTCCGAGGGGACTCCCTCCTGCAGAAGGGACACTGATCCCATTCCTTGAGTCACCAGCAGGGGCCGAGATGAACACTGCCTTGCTGTGCAGCTTTAGCACCACTGCCCTACGCAAATCCTGAAGGCTTATTTTCCCTCTCCAAATCTTCCAGTCTGCTTACCAATGTCTTTACCCTGGCTGCCAACTCCTCCTCTTCATCAGCCATCCCGGAAGAAGGTACAACATTCTGCCTCCCCAGGGGAGCCCCCCCCCATATTTATTTATTTTAGTGTTCTTTTATATGGCAACCCCCCATGCACACAGAGCAGCTCAGGGCGGCTCACATACACCATCAACAATTCACAATTTAAAATTCATTAAAAATATTGAAAATATACTAAAAATACACTAATAGGGCAGCACCAAGCCCACCCCACCCTACCCATCTCCCTCTCCAAAGGCCCGGTGGAACAGCCAGGTCTTACACTGTCTTCAGAAAGAGAGAAGGTCTGGGGCCAGGCGGGCCTCCATCTGGAGAGACTTCCACAGCCTGGGAGTGGCCACTGAGAATGCCCTCCCCATTGTTGCCATGCAGGAAATCCAGGGGACTTTGAGTCGGGCATCCCCAGCCAGCAGGGGCTGCAATATGACCCGGGACCTAAGGAGGTCCTGCAGGTAAGCATACCCTTGTGCCATGGGAAGCAGGAGAACCCCTGCTTCCATCAACCACCTGAGCTGCTGCAGCCCGTCTCTCCTGCAAGGCTACTATATGCGCCTCCAGGTCCTTCACCTCTCATCTCAGGGATGATTTCTGTGGCACCCTGTAGCCTAGGAAGAGGAGGACCCTTGCCTAAGTACACCACCACCCCTGCACCCAGCCAGTTCTTGTGGCACCATGGGCCACCTCAGGGGCCTGGAAAGAGGAACAGCCTCCCCTCAAGGACACCTACACAATTACGCAAACCAATTATTATGCACAATTTATTTTAAAAAGAGAAAGAAAAGAAGGAAATGGAAAAGAAAGGTAAAACAGAATACATGCCAAGTAATCAACACTAGTTCCAGTTACAATTCCACTCAACTTACTTTGGTGGAGGATTTACAGAGATTGTATCTTTGAGCGTTAGTATGTAATGAAAGGTGCTCTTCTTTAGATAAGTTCAAACAAGGAAACATGGTGATGGCCAATAGCATAACTGGTGGCAAAAAAGGATTATACAAGTTCTTAGAGAATGGGGTCCATAGATACCTAATAGTCAAGTTGGTCAGAGAATGAGACCTCTGGCTACCAGGAGCTGGAAGTGAGCAGCAGGAAATGGGCAACTCCATTATGACCTGTCATAAACTTCTCTGAGCCACTCACTGAACACGGTTGGAAACAGGATGCTAGGCTAGATGGGTCATTGTTCTTACCTAGTATGACACTTACGTTCCAAGATAAAATTATTACCCTAAAGTTAGCAAGGAGAACTGTTTTAGTGAACTGGGGATCACTAAAGTGGTTTGGAACTTGTGGTTGTTGAGTCCTGGCCACTTGGGATGTCATGGACTTCCAACCACATTAGCCACAAATTAAAAATTATCTGGTCTGCACTAGAAACCCTAGTAATTTCCATTCTGTGTCATGTCTATTTTTACCCTATATGTTTCCTCAGTTGCTAAGCTCACTTAGAAAGAACTCTTTGTCACTTCTGCTACTTTATATATATATATATATATATATATATAAAGTGAAGCCTCTTGCTCACTTTTCTTTGATCATTTTTTTTAAGGATAAGTGTTGAAAAGATGATGAAAATATATCAATTAGCAGTGTTTCATTAACAACATCTTGTCATCTGCGGATTGCACAAAATGTTTTTGGTCATGAAAAAAATGACAGCTTTTTTTTTGCCCCTCAGAATTATATTAGAACATAATCACAAGTCTGTTTTAAACACTTCCTAGGTGTATGATGAAGAATGAATAACATTTATTTAAAAATCAGCATCCCCCTTTGTGGGCTTTGTTCTCTAGCGCTTGAGTAGCAACACTTCCCAATGGGTCATCTTCAAGGACTGAATTCTTAACTTCTCTTCGTTTAAAAGCACAAACTGCTTCTGTTTTAACCATAGGACCAACAAATGGCCAACATCCATAATGTACTTATGATCTTCTATGGCTGGGATCATGGTTCACTATGTTTTTCCCATTGCTGGGAAAGTGCAGTGACTACATGTACCTATCACCTGTCTATTTATTATTATTATTATTATTATTATTTTATTTTATTTTATTTTATTTTATTTTATTTTATTATTTATTTAGCATTTATTAGCATCTATATAGTGCCAGCGATGTACCTGGTGCTTTACAAAAAATAAGATAGACACGGTTCGTGCCCGAGAGCTTACAATCTAAAGACACGGGGAGGGGAGACTGGGAAGGGGGAACAGAGGGAGAGACAAGGGAAGCGACATTGATGAGGATGCGAGAACTCAGGTACACGTTCTTGGCTTGATTGCAGTAGGTGTTTTGACTATTAAAGTAATGGTCCCAAACATTTGCCATCTTGGTCCCATTTTGAGACTTGCATATAATCCCATGACCCCTGTAAACCACAAAGACATGCAAAATACAGTGGACATCAGTCACAATTGCAACCCCATATATTTGTTGAGGTCTCCCCCTTAGAGACATGCCCCATAGCTTGGGAGTCACTGTGTTAGAGGAGGACAAACAACCACACTGTGCTAACATTAGTAAGGGTAGCACATTCCTCTGTGGGTTTCTGGTTAAAGTAAACAGTAATAGTTTTATACTTGAGGGGGGATTCTCACCCTCAACATATCCAAGTTTCTGTGTTTTTTTATTTCATCATGTTTTTGACGTGGGTGTATAGTGTAGAGAGAAAAGCAGTTCTCTGATGTGAAGGATTAGGTCTGACTCATCAGTCCTGCAGCAGATTTCAAGAGTTTGACTGTTTCTTTTGTTTGAACAAATGAAATTATGTTGGCTTTTGCAACACTGGATTTCTTTTTCTCAAGCAGTCAAGAGAAATGCTTTGTTAACTTATTTTGCATGTTGTTACTACCCCCTCAAATGTTGGTTCTTCATTAATTATATTTACTCCAGCCCATGCCAAATCCACATTAATTTGAAATTCATCATACATATAGCCTACTTGAAGCAAAAGGTTAGGGTGACATGTTAGTGAAGAGTGTCCCACTCATGGATACTCATTGTCAATTTAAAATGGCCAGAACTGAACATCTCATTGTTCTTTCTAAACGATTCTCAAACCCACTATTCTCTGCTACCTTTGGTGGCAAATACTACCACCATCCTCCGCATATATAACAGGGTTGATTCTAATTCCTCTTCTCCCACAGCATTTGAGATCTGACCTTGTCATTCTTTCTGTGCCCTTAACATTTTGAGTCATGAATACTGTAATCTTCTCCACTCCTCAATATATTATTATTATTATTATTCATTTATTTGATGCTAGCAATGCACCTGACACTGTGCATTGATTAATTAGAGACAGCTCCCTGCCCCAAGGAGTTTACAGTATAGAAATGGTGTCTTTTAAATCTCACATTACCGTATTCCCATCCATAAAACATGTAGTCACTAATATTTGTCAATCATTCTTAGCCCCTCCACCTTTAGATTCCTCTGCTGGTTTGTCCATCTGTTCTCAATAAATTAAAAGTTCTATTAAAAATATCCCCTTCCAATTTTTTGTTTGCCCTTGTCCTTTATTATGTTTCCTGATATCTGACTCTTAATTTCACTGGTGACACCAACCTTGGTACTGCCTGTCCATTTCTTCCAGAACAATTTGTAAATTTTTATTATGCCATAACTCTAGCATGAGGCCTCTTTCTCTACTAGCCTGCAAAGCCATTACTTTTCTCCTCATTTATATCCCTCCTTAACCCTAAGGTTCAGAATGTTAGCCAACCATTCTACAATGGCGTTGGATGTGTGCAGACCCCACATTTTATAATGCTGTTATCAATAGAAATAAAAGTGTCTGGATGCTTTTAGGAACCAGTTTTTCCTGCTTTATTCTTGTAGATAATAACAGACTCAAAGATGATCTTGATACTTAGAAAATTTGCCAATCTCCCTATTTCCAAAAGCATCTATACTTCTTCCTTATGTCCTTAGATTCTAACTCCCTTGCGTTCAGCAGTTTCTTTTGGAAACTCTGGTGGTCTTCCTACAGGGGTCCTGCTGGCTTCATGGATTGATGAACAACCTTTATTGTATTTGCAGCAAACAGAGTCCAGTGAGTAGAGCTTTCCATACTGAAAGGCAACCAAAGGTAGTGCTTTGTGCAAGTGCCAGTTTAAGAGTCATGAGTCCTCCCCCACCTGAAGATAGTGCCTGCTACACCCTGAAGGCAACACATGGCCAGGGAAAATCAAGAGACCCACAGAAAACGCTGCCAGGTGAAGCAGAGAGACAGGATTTGGTATTGTGGGAGGTGAGGACATAGGTACATGCAGCACTAGAGCTAGCAGAACAGTTACACATTGGGGGGATTGGTTCCTGAGTAGCTCTTACATACAGGGGTTGGTTTTGGAGGAGGAAGCAGTATTATGTAAATCTATATAAACCTATGCAAATTCACTCAGTGATGTTGAAAGGTATGATATATTTCTGTGGTAACCTATTTCCCAAATGTTGAAATGAGGACTACCACTGCTGCAGTGCTTAAACAGTCATTTTATTGAGTGTCCCCAGAACTCAAGAATGACCAGGGAAAAGCTGCCACAGGCTGCCTGATGGCAGGAGGGGTGGGGTATTAAATAGAAAAATAAATAAAATAAATAATAAATAAAATGCACCTAGTACTCGGAATATAGTACGGTACTATGGTGGCATTGCCTTGGCCAGAAGTACCACCACTCCAGCCATGGCAGAGAGCAAGAGTGACCTACCCTTACCCAAGGTCCCCCTGGCAGGCCCAAGTCACAAATGTGAGTCTCCCTATAATTGAATCCTTATTTACTAAATGATCAAAGTACACCACCCATCACTTGAAGGTGAAAAATAACATTCTTATTGCATATTGGCCTGTGGCTAATCCAGGATCCACATGGACCCCAAATCATAAAAATATACCACGTTTGTTCACTATGGTGCATTTTTAACGTTATTGATACCATCTTCAAAACACAGTCAAATCTCATTATAACTTACCAAGCTCTGTTGATAACACCCCAACCCACCCCCCCATTTATAACAGTCTCAATTTTAAGAACCATTCCTTCCCATCGAAAATAGCCCAATGGCAGACCTGACCTTGATATTATGACGTTCTTCATGACCCACCAGGTATTTGTTCTGCACTTTTTGCACTGATGGAAATGGTAGGCATTGAGAAAAGCACACATAAGAAGGAATCTATGCTCGACATTACTTAAGAGAGAGGATGTGTAACTACAGTACTGTATAAGCATGCAAATGTACCTTTTATTTTTAAAATTTTATTACCATTTACATCATCATTAAAATCATGTCTATTGATGTTCCATTTAAGTTTGGCACTTTATTATTTCAAAGCAGCAGACTGACAAACCCTGCTGCAGTGAACAATTTGATATACTGCGCATTTCCCCAGGTTACATAGGCTTTGTTAAACTGAGGTTAGACTGCATTCTAGTGAATGCTGTCAATGGTAATTAAGACCTACACACAAACATTTTTATATATAGGAAAATAAAAAGTCATGTAATCTGAGCAGATCTTGAGTAGGGCTGAAATGAGAATGAAATTAATTCTCATGAGAATCTCACAGCCCTGGTGAGATATCGCAAGATTCTCGCAAGAAACTTGAGTATCTCAAAAATGCCTCCAGAATGACCTGTACATGCGTAAAAGGGTGGTGCATGTACAGAATGGCCCTGATGGCCATTTTGCACATGTGCAGACCATTATTTTGGTATTTTGAGGTTCTCGAGAATCTTGCAAGAATATCAAGTTTCCTGCAAGACTCTCACGAGGATCTTGACATGAGAAAATCTTGTTGAGAAGCATATTCTCAATGAAATTTTTGAGAAGATCAAGATCTCGTTTCATCCCTAAGAGACACTACATGTGTACCACCCTTAATTACTTATCACATTAATAATGATATCTGCGTCATAGAAAACAAAGTTGGAAGGAACCTCAAAGGCCATCGGGTTCAATCCCCTGCATTGGTGCAGGAAGCATATAGCTCAGGGGTAGTAAATATGGATTTGGATTAATCTATAACTATTTGTAACGTGCCATTACGGATTAATCTGTACTGAACCACAACAGTGGAAATACGCCTGTTGTGGCTTTGTGTTAAATTGATAGAAAAATAATAATTAAAAAAATATAAAAAAACCATTCCACATGTGCAAAATGACTAGCGTACCATTCTGGCAATACCCAACCTTTTCCAAAATGGCGGTGACTGTATCACTGCCATTTTGGAAAAGGGCATACATGCATAGAATGGTCCAGTGACCACTTTTCATATGCACAATGGCTTCTAATACTCTTTTTTTAAAAAAAATAAATACTATTTTTTATTTTTAATAGATTTAAATGCTGATCTGAGAAATCCATATTTAAATCAGGAAATTGCAGAAATGGATCCATAACAGATCTGAATCCTCAGTTACCTCTGGACACCTGCCCTTAATATAGCTACAACATCCCTGAAAAATGGCTGTCCAATCTCTTCTTGAAAACCTCAAGCAATAGAAATCTCACAACATTCATAGACAGCTTGTCCATTTTCACCAATTACACTTGTTTCTATTATTTATTTATTTATTTATTTATTTATTTGACATTTATACCACGTCCTTCCCCTAAAGCTCAGGGTGGTTTACAAAACAAAATTAAAAGACATTTAAAATACAATCTCCCTTCAAAAAAGCCAGCCCACACCAACCCCCCCCAACAACCTCTCATGTAATCCCTCCGCCTATTCTAGCTGCCAAATGGTTTACTAAAAAGAAAAGTTTTACACCACCTCCAAAAGATGCTCATGCCCCAACTCTGATGGACCTCCAGGGAGAGGGAGTTCTACAACACTGGGGCGGCAACCAAGAATGCCTTCCTGTGTGCCCCACTTAACGAACAAGAGTAGCATGGGGAACCTACAGGAGTGTGCCCCTGGCCAACTCCAGAGGCCACGGCAGAGCATGGTAGGACAGGCTGTCTTTCAAATACATGGGTCCCAGGCTTTTTAGGACTTTAAAGGTCAAAACCAGTGCCTTGAATTGTGCTCAGAAAGTTGGAACATCGGTGTAATGTGATCCCAGCGACCCATCCCCAAATGGAGTCAGGCCACCACATTCTGCAACTTACCAACTGTCATCAAGGGCAGATCGTATCACCTCATGAAGTAATTTTAGATTTCAAATTTAACCTACTAGGACTAAGGAATTTGTCTTTTCTGTAGCTAGCCTAATTGGGGTGTGGCGTGATATTAAAAGTATTTAACAGGGAAGAACCGTATCTAAATCAACTGAATACTAGGCATTAAACTGGAGATATTTGTATTCCTTTGATGCTGCCTTGCTGTTGACCGTAGGCATACTTGTTAACATCTTCTGTCTTGATTTCTTTGCAAAATGGAAGCATTAAAAAGTTTATTGAGAACTGTCTCTTAAGGCTTAGCTCAGAGCCATTTAAATGTAAGTTATCAGGATCAGTCAGTGCTAGTTTTGTTTCTCGTCTCTTCTTTTGACACAATGCACATGCATAAAAATATGGTTTGGGGTTTGTTTGTTTTTCAATTAATAACCAACTTTATTTGACCTTTGTCAGCTTACATGCATATAGTTTTTACAATATAATTCTTTTTTTTACCCAGCTAGCTTTATCGCAGCACCCGTAAAAAAAAAGGGGGGGGGAGGTTTTCTGCAGAATTTCATCAAAATGTTGACATCTCAGAAAAACACACTTCTTGTTGTTGTTTTATTAAAGCTACTGTCTTGTAAGAGGTAAACATCTATTTTTAAAACCCACTTTTGCTATTATTATGTTTTTTTAGGGATGAATCTTAGCACCACACTCTTTTGTAATCTCTATCTACCATTGTGCACAGCCAGTTATATTGTATTATCAAAAATAGGCTTCTTCATTAACTTCCATGCCATGTAAGAAGTAAAGCAGTAAACAGTCTTCCATATTGTGCTCATTTACAACACAGGATATTTTCAGATGTGATGGCTGAGAAGCCATCATGTGCTGGGGTGAGCCACCTCACCCCCAGTGGGTGTCTCCCTGGCCGCTGAACAAACGTTCTGGTGGTCGAGCCTAGGGAGGGGGCGGGCAGAGGGTGGGGGAATGTGTGTACATGGGTCTGTGTGGCACTGTATCCTGTGCTCTTCAGCATGGCCCTGCCTCCTCCCTGACTGGCAGGTGTGGCCACCTATGAGGCTACCGTGCCTACCCAGAACTGCTCTGGCCATGGGCCAGGGTTAGGTGGACAGGGCCATAAGACATGATGGCCTGCTCTACCAAGGTCCATGGGATCCCTACCCTGGACCATGGCAGGGCTTAACACAGGATGTGCGCTGGCCGGATCCTGCATGCATCCTGTGTTAGCCTTGCCAAGGTCCAGGTTTACTTCTCCTCCCATCCATGGTAAACACCTGGTGGGGCATTAGCAGAGGTGATACCCCTGCCCATGGCCACACTGGGGTAAGCGTGGCCATGGGTGGAGGTGTCACATATGAAAATACCCTTAGGCTTCATGCACCCACAGTTTGCCTTCGTCTTTCAAGCCCAATCCTCTTTCTCTGCTGATTCTCCATGTGCTTGCATTTTGTCTATTATATACCCGTGCTCCTCCCAGGTCCCCTCCCTTCAAGCTATTAGGCAGGGGCGAGGAGCATGTAAACTTCTCTTTGGCCCCCACCACCGTAATCAACGCTATGTAGTTTGGGGACACACACACACCCGCAATTTAACTCCTGCCCATTCCCAACATACCACTGCCCACATGGGGTGATTTCAGACATTATGAGATCACGCTTAACCACAGTGAACCACGCTCAACACCCCCCCGCCCGTGGGGCCAAAGGGCCCTGAACGTCTGTACGGTGCACGCCAGATGTTCATCACGCTCAATACCCACATGGGGTCAA
This sequence comes from Sphenodon punctatus, assembly GCA_003113815.1. Taxonomy (NCBI): domain Eukaryota; kingdom Metazoa; phylum Chordata; class Lepidosauria; order Sphenodontia; family Sphenodontidae; genus Sphenodon; species Sphenodon punctatus. Next base: position 2,672,140 of record QEPC01008359.1, on the reverse strand, counting down.
TTTCAACCACGCTTCCCGGGCTAGCCGGGGGAAGGTCCCGGGAAGCGTGGTCAAATGAACCCCCACCGGGAACCAAGGAAAAGTAACGTCTGGGCGCCAATCCCCAAGTGTAACCAAACAAAACGAGCCCCAGCCAGGGACGAGGCATGCAGCGTCGCTGCCGGGCAACCAGCAACAACACAAACACTGGAGGGAGATTTAAAGCGAAATCAGCAGCAAGCAAGTGTGGCGGGATGGAGTGAGGAGGGAGGCGGAAGAGAGCGGAGGCACAGACAGCGACAGTGGCGGGCCAGGAGGCGGAGGAGGTGGAGGCAGGCCCAGCGATGCAGGTCCAGCGATGCAGGTGGAGGGGGCACAGGTGCAGGAAGGGGGCACACGGGTGCACCCAACCAGGGAGGTGGCCCGGGCACAACACCCACAGCTGCAGCCGGGTCGCGGCGCCCCGGGGACAGCGGCCAGAACGGGCCCACAGGAGGCACCCAGGAAAAGGGTAAGGGCAACCAAGAGGAGGGAAACAGGGGTCACAGGAGAACCCCCCTCAGGGGGGGGTGACCCCAGGGGACCAGCAGGGGGGCAGGGGTGCCACGAGAGGGGCCCCACCCACACCCACTCAACCACTCTCCCCTTCCCCGCCCCCCCCAGACATGGAAAACGGCCCGGGCGGACGAGCCCCAGGACGAGCCCGGCCCTGCGCGCCTGAAGGCGCACCCGCAGGACGAGGTGGAGGAGGAGCAGGTGGAGCTGGAGCTGGACCAGGAGGAAGAACAGCAGGGGGGGAGCCGGAGGAAGGTCTACCACATAGGGGGCCAGTGGGGCCTACAGGAGACCCGGGACTTCATCCGGATCTGGGGGACCCTCGAGTACCAGCTGGAGCTCGCCATCAACCAGAGGAACGAACACGTCTACTGGGACATTGTGCGCGACATAGAGGCGGCAGGGCATGAGCGCACAGTTGCCCAGTGTTGCTCCAAGGCTAAGGAACTGAAGAGGGTGTACAAGGCCATCCGGGACAACAACAGGCGCTCCGGACACGGGGCCCGCACCGCCCCCTACTATGATTCCCTGGACCACATCCTTCATATGAAGGGCTC
>QEPC01008359.1:2635469-2665993 GCA_003113815.1 Sphenodon punctatus | reverse complement strand
GTGTGTGTGTGTGTGTGTGCCTGGGCGTTTGGTCGTGCAGTGTGTCCCGCTGCGGGTCCGGTGTGCGTGTGCGTGTGCGTTTGCGTGTGCGTGTGCTGTGTGTGTCGGCTGTCAGCCATTCTCCCTCTTCCCCCCTCCCTTCCCATTTCCCTTGTGTGGGCGTTCCTTTGTGTGCCTTTTGGCTTCGTTTGCCCTCAGTCGGCCATGTCTGTGTCCCGCCCCTGCCCGGTGCCTTGTGAGAGGTTTGCGCCCGGCGGGGGTTCGGCTGCACGTCTGTTGTGCTGCCCCGGTCCGCGATGGTTCGGCCCGGTTCCCGCCCGTGGTCCCGTTCCCGGCACGTCTGTTTGGGTCGCTTTTCCACCCCCGCGCGTGGTTGCGCTGTTCACCCCCCCGGGGGTTCACTGTGGTGAACCGCCCACCCGTAACATCTGAAATCACCCATGTTAACCCCTCATAGCCCCCCTCCCCCAAACCTAGTTTTCAACCTAATGGGGTCTGCGATTGGGCACCACCTTCCCTGATGTCTGCTGACGTCAAAGTCCCTCTGCTGGTCTGTGGTGGGCATCTGAGGCCAATGTGCATGGGTGATGTTATGTACTCTGCCTTTCACTAATATGGGAAATTAACTGTGTTTGTGTGGCATTAATATGAACTCTCCAATTACTAATATGAGAAATAAAAAAATATATATAATTTTAAAGCTACCAGACAGATTTTTAAAAATAAGAAAGGCATGCACTGGAATGCACCCTTGAATTTTCTAATACCACCACACCTCACAAACATTTTCTTAATGTACACTTTCAAGCCAATACTAAAAAGCATCTGAAACAGGCAGAATGTAATTTTACTCTGATTTTCAAACCACTGTAACTTTTTTGGTGTTTTGTCCAATTTGCACAAAATCTGGACAGATTGTACCCATCACCTAAGCATTCCTCTCTGCCATAATTCAGACAAACAGGATCAATGGTGCCAATTTTATAAGCAATAGAATGTTTATGTGTTAAACGGAAAGATGCAAGTTGGCCTTAACTATACAGCTGCTCCCAGGAGTTGTATAATGATTAGGTACATCCAGCAAATTGCCAGTCCAGTGGTCCTATGTTTGTGCAGGAATTAGACATAGTATAGTATTACTCAAAGAGAAAAAAATCAATCCTTTCCTTGAGTAAACACTTTATGTGGTCCTCCAAGATGAACCGGTGTTGCATGTTTTCCCTTAAGAATGGTGGTTGCTGTGTACTGGTGTGTGTGTATGTAACACTGCCCCTTTCCTGAATTTAATTTCATCTCTTCAAAGTGTTCACCATACTACCTTCTAAAGGCCGGAGAATGGCTAAAAGAATATAAAGAATATATAACCACTATCTATTGAGAAAGCAACTTGAGAGTAAACACTTGTGGTTCCTTATGGAGGGTCCAGAATTATTATTATTATTATTATTATTATTATTATCTTTTATATAGTGCCAGCGATGTACCTGGTGCTTTACAGAGAATAAGATAGACACCGTCCCTGCCCAAGAGCTTTCAATCTAAAGACGGGGGAGGGGAGAGAGAGGAAAGGGGGAACAGAGGGAGAGACAAGGGATGCAACATTCATGAGGATGCAAGAACTCAGGTACATGTTCTTGGCTTGGTTACAGTAAGTATCTTAGAGTAAGATAAGGAAGGGAAGCAGATGGGTCCAAAACTCTCCTCTCATCCACTGTTGCTTCTCCCCTTTGCTTACTGAAGATTTATGGTAGTTGAGTGAAAATAAGCACGAGTTCCATTTAAATTGGACTGAAACAATTTCATCCCTTGTATTAATACAAATGTTAAGACAAATCTGTCATTGCCTTTAATCTCTGTATATAGAACCGAAAAGGCAGGTTAGAGATTAGCTAGATTGTTTTTAACTCAGAGATTCAGGTAGATACTCTACAGGGCTCCATCCATCAGGTGCCTCTATTATCCTGAATCTTCCTGTGCTTCGTTGTGTCTGTAGCTCCTAGGATATTGCTGCATTGGATATTTGTCAATCAGCAACGAACACTCATTTATTTTCCCACCTTTCACCCATTTGTGCATTCTTTATTTTGCTCCAGTTTGGATCTATACTATATCCTATTTAGTATCCTGCTTATAGGTAGTTTCACGCTGCTTTAGCCCGATTCTGTGGGTATTTTCAGACGTTACGAGATCAAGCTCAACCACAGTCAATACCCTGTGGTGGGGAATGATCTCGTAACGTCTGTTGGGGAACTGGAAGTCCCCCCCCCCCAGGTTGTTGCCACGGTCAAACAAGGTGGGAAATCACATTCAACCCATGATTGGCTGAACCAGCGGGGCTGGCGCCGATCACATGGTGAATGCGATTCCCCGCCGTGATGAAGTGGCCCATCTTGTCTGGATGGAAACGATGGCCCGGAATCCCCGGCAGGATTCCGGGCCATGGTCAATTTGGGTGAGCGCTGTGGCTCCATGGCCACGGCGCCCACCCATCTCCCCAGAGGGCAGGCGGCAGGGGAGCGTGGGGGGGCGGGGCCAAGCGGCCGCATGTTGCGCCGTGTGGCCCTGTCCCCTCCACGATTGCCCACCAGGATCAGCCAGCACGTCTGTTGGATGTGCCGGAGTGATTCCAGCGGGGAATCATTTGGGTGATTTTGGGACGGGGCGAATGCCACCCCGTCTCATCTGAAATCACCCTGTGTTTGGGAAAGTTATGTATATGTATAGGTAGACACACACAAGGCAAAGTGGGTGAAGCAGCTTCCGGCCACTGTCCATTATGAGATTCCCAGCTGCCCATTTGCCTATTAGTCATAAATTATCTGCCCTCTTCTGTCCATCCATACCAAAGCATTGCCACCCAGCAGCCCACCTTTCTTGCTACCCTGCACAAGCTGCCCTTTCAGGCATGGAGAGATGGGAGCAGGGATTCCCACACCCCGGGTATTCAACAATGACAGGAATTCCCTGGGGGACAGGAAATGGTCAGTATTTCATGTGCACAGTGCAAGCATCCCATCCTACCCCCTCAATATGAGATGGATACCATCAAAGGAGTCCATACTGTATAAGTATGTGCCACCACTTGCACATATTTATTTGCAGTTCAAGCATCCCTGGTACCTATGTTCCCTGTAAGAGATGACGTCCTGCCTTGGGCCCCACAGAGCCTAAATGTGGCTCTTCATGATCAAACATTATGCATCTGTTTCTATCTCTTATCAATATGGTCATACAGCAATACCATATTTGGTTATATTTTTCTTATAGCAACACGTCAGGATAACTTGTTAGCTATGATTACATATGGTCTATCTGAAAAGACAGCAGGCCCATAATCCATCTCTTTCCTTATTGTCCTTAGTACTTAAAACAGATGCCCATTCAAATAATCAAATGACATGTGTACTCCTTTAAACACAGGTTTATAGAATTAGCTGTCTACTTGTTTAGCTAGTGACCATCCAGTTTTTATATCCTCTTTGCTACAGATTGGTATCTTGGAGTTAATTTGGAACAGTCTGAAAAGTGCATTTGTGGGAAAGGTAGTATATCTTTTTGCTGCCCTGTATGAAGCACTTTGACATCTACAAATGTTGGTTGCTTTGGTTCTCTGCTCAAAATCATGTCAAGTTATATAGAGATTTCCGCACCCCCATAGCTAGTAGATTGAAATGTAATCCAAGCCTCCATAGAGAATAAGCCTCCTTCACACTGACTCATCAACTCCAACACTTTTATTAGTACAGTGGGCTAAGTCTGTTGTTCTGGCTTTTTTATAAGCCAGATAATAGATCCTCATGGCCTTGGAATATGGGGCACCATTTAGTGAATCTTCCATATCCACTGTTGTTGCTAAGGGTAGATATCAAGAGCAAGATGCCTATATATGGAAAGATCAAAACTGCAGAGAAGGTTGGGGTATGGAGAGGTACAAAGCAGACATGACTTTAATTTACATTATAAGGGAGGTAGTGAATCATCTGTGCTTTTTTCTTCTCCATGAAAGATTTTCAGATGCAAATAGTCTTCCATGATTTGTCTTTGTATGGAGCTCAAGAGCCGTGTTTTGTTTCTCCTTTTGTAAAATTTGTTGTTTGTTTCTTGCAAACTTCTTTCAAAAGGAGTCTTGATTATTATTTTTACTTTTTTATTTTCACAATACATGGATTGTGCTTGTGCCTAAATGGATGATTTGGAGAGTAAAGAGAGAAAATCATAATTCCAAAGATAAAGCCGGCTGGGAACCTCATAAAAAGCAATTTTATGAAGATTCTATGGAGAGAGGAGGTGGTTGATATTTTTACATTGAAGACACTTCCTGCTGCTGTGATACATAATGACAATGATAGGTATGAAGGTTTTATTTAACAAAATCAATAATTTTTGCTAAGGTTTTCATATTTATTACGCATTGTCTTATATTCCCTTTTGCAGTGATTCTCAGACTGGGGATTGGTAGGCAGGGGAGGGAGGGAATGACAAGACATTTTCTCGAGTGGGAATGAAAAGGAGCACAGCTGAAGTAAGCTTACTGTAAGCTTACAAATGGACGATTTGGGTTATGTCATAAAATGGCATTTCTCCTAGCCTGTCAATGTTGACCCAAGTGACATCATGAAATACTCCAGAAGGTGGGGCCCCACTTGAGAAAGGGCAGGGCAAATGGTTGTCATTCCCATTTGTGATTTAAACCCACCTATCAGGACTTGAGACTCCATAGGGTTGGGCAATGTTGGAAAGGGGGCAGGAAAGTCTCTATGGCTCTCCCACTTTTTGACCTAAAAGTTTATTTTAGAGTATGAAGAGAGAAAAGTTTCTCATAAATGTATTTAGGTATCCAAAAACATTTGACACACCCAATTCTCCTTGGTCAGGCAAAAGTTTAATATGAATTACCATTAATAACCAAATCTGCATGAACACTACAGCCGTGGGTACTAATTGTACTGCAAGCTCCTTCCTTTATGCATCACCCTGGATGAAAATTCTGACTATTTCACAGCAGCGTCATGTATATTAAATTAAGTAATGACATCTATAGAATTAAATTCAGAAATGAATAACTCACTTGAAGCTGTAGCAACCACTATTTATTTTGGTTTTAAATTTATTTCATTTTATACTGATCTCTCACTTTCGTCATTCAGAGGGCTGCTGTTTTTTATATTGAAATGTCTACTTGACCCACAAATTGGCAAAGGTAAGTTGGAACTTAGGTAGAGGGCAGTTGGAACTGAGAGCAAGTTTGTGATTGTATCATGGGGTATTTTCAGACGTGATGGGGTGGCATTCGCCCCGTCATGGCAACAACCCTTAGATTCCCTGCCAGGATCACTCCGGCATAGCCAACAGACCTGCCGGGGGATCCCGGTGGGGAATTGGGGAGGGGGTGGGGCCACGTGGCGCAAAGTATGGCCATATGCCCGCTCCCCCACCGCCCGCCCTCTGGGGAGACGGGCGGGCACCCCAGCCAATGCGGCCGCAGCGCCCGCCCGAATTGACCATGGCCTGGAATCCCTGCAGGGATTCCGGGCCGTGATCGCCATCCAGATGTGACGGGCCCCTTCATCCCCACCGGGAATCTCATTCACCACACGATCGGCGCCAGCCCCGCTGTTCCAGCTGATCGCGTGGTGAATGAGATTCCCAGTGGGGATTGAGCATGCTTAACATCTGGGGGGGAACTTCCCGTTCCCCAATAGACGTTATGAGGGCATTCCCCACCACAGGGAATTGACTGTGGTTGAGCGTGATCACGTAATGTCTGAAAATACTGTCACGGGTTGGGGGGTCCGCACCCCGACTTTACCGGGTTTCAGTGACTCAGTCTCCCTTGTGCACAGTTCTCTTGAATCAGTTTCTCTCACTGGCTAATTCAAGTGTGCCACAATGAAACTTCTTGTCATACATGGGCCCGATCCTTCTCGTTTACAGATTCTTTACTCTCTGGGTTCACAAGAGCTTGAGGGCTCTTGTAGCTTACTTGTGTTCCAATATTAGAGTCTAGACCACTTCTTCATAAAGTAAGAAGTATATTTATTGATTACATAAACAAGATAGTTAAACAGAGTGTTATTAGAAATCAAAGGTAAATATAACACATTCCTAACTTATACTGTTAGTTCCTAAGCTATTCATCTTACCCAAAAACAAGGTCCAGAAGTTCTGGTTTTCTCAGCCATGAAGGTGAATGGCTGGGCACTTGGCTTTATAGATCAAAATCCTTCTCTCACCTCATGCTTCTCCCAGCCTGCTGCTGGCTGACTTTTCGTATGTAGATGTTCAAGATGGCTTTTTCAAGAAGTCTCCAAGCAGTCTCTCTCTCCTTTGTTTCGGATTTCCCGCCTCGGAGAGCATGATTCAGGTCATGTCCACAACCCAGGTAAACATGGAAGTTCATTAACATCTCCATAGGCTCGCCTAGCAAGCCAGCTTTCAATACATGTTGTTATCTGTTTGCACATCCTACAGGCTGATGACGTAGGAGAGCCCCCAATTTGAGTACTACAATTCTCAGAGTCAACATTACCAACATGTGGAACTTTTAACATTACATAGTGTACATTTATAGTAACATTACATCCATGTGAAACCCTTGGCCCCACACATTTACCAAACATGTAGTCCCATGTTACACGTGTGTGACCCCATGTTTCTCCGTGACAGCCCCCCCATAAAATAGCATCGTGAAGAGACTCATCAGCATCTTGTAACATGCTGAGGCTGGCATCTGGCATGTCCTTTGGGTGTGTTTAGGGGTCTTCCCCCTCCGTAACTTTCCATGTGGTAGCATGCAACTTATACCCTTGGTTTTTCAAACCATCTGTCAGCTGTGTCGGGCTATCATGTTTTCATGTTTTCCACCATGTTGTAGTGGAGTAATCGTGTGAATGGTACCTCAGTAAATGTTTGCCTAAGACTGACACAAATGGGTTGGAACGCCATGTTATAACAACCTTTGTTCCCCAGTCACAAAGCCTGGCCATCTTTGCAGACTATCTGGCAGCCTGTTTCCCACTGGCCGCATGTCTGTGCCCATCAGAAGTATTATTAGGATACAACAGAGGAAGTGTGGAGTAATTTTTACACTACTGAGCACCAATCCTTTGTTGTCTGTGTGACTCTGCATTTCCAAACACTTTTCACCAGGATTAATGTTGTCATTCCCAGTGTTGCCATATGGCATTCTTATTTCCCCCTTTGCTGTGATGCTGTGGCTTGATGTCTTTGCATTCCATTCAAAAGCGCAGGCAGAATCTGTTTCTGTGGAGGGGTTATTGTGAGCCATCTTTCTTGTGCCCTGCCCCCACCCTTTGTCTGTCCCCCTAGAATCCCCTGGGTCTGTATAACCATGTCTTTCTCCTTTTGGGGAGTCTGACTTTGTGACCGGGGTGTGAGAACCTGCAAGTATCCCTTCAGACCTTCGCACACCAAACTCTGGAGGACTTAGGTTGTTGAGTGCAGCGCTTTGAGTCTGGACCCTAACCGTTTCCTCAGTTCCAGTTTCTGCTTCAGCGGTTTTTCCCTGTTCCTGCTTAGGTAAGACAGAGGTGCACAGTTCACTCTTAGACTGTTGCCCCTGGCTCTGTAGGATTACAGGGTGTTGCATTTCTATCCCTGGGGAAGAGATATCCCTCGTTCCCCCCTCCATCCCGGGAAAAGTTTCCTGTACCTTCCCGCCTCCTCCTGAGGTAGAATCCTCCACCTCCCGGCTTGCCTGTAACCCCTTGGGTTCAGTTAGCCGCTTCCCACCTTCTCTTAAGGTAGGACAGCAAACCTCTGGGTCCTTGTGCAACCCCCTAGGTTGAGTAGGAGCATTTTCAGCCTCTGACTCTCCCCCTGCGGTGGTTACTGTGTTTGATTCTGCAGGATTGGGTCCCTCCTGTGTAAGGTGGGTTGCCAAGTCCTGGGCTTCAGAATCAGTTTGACCCATTTGCTTCACTTCCTGCAGTTCCCAATGTGAGACAGAGATTTGCAGTTCACTCCCCGAGTCTTGTCCTCCCCTGCCTTCTGGCTGGTTTGGGGACTCCTGTTTGGGGTTTTCCTGCCCCTGAGTGGAGTTTTCCAGGTGGGGTACAGGACCTGTAAAGCCTTCCTGTAACCCTTCCCCTCCACTAGGGTTGTTCTGTGTCTCCCCATGGTTTAGGGGTAGAGGTGCAACTGAGTCTTGTTGTCCCTCCCCCTCCCTTACCGGGTTGCTCTTCTGCATCCATGTGTTTATATCATTCCCCACTAGCATTTCATTTTGTGCCTTTCTCGGGAGTACAGCCACCTGGATTGGTCCTTTTGCACCTTGCCACTCCAATTCTACAGTGGCAGTGGGCAAAATATCTGTGATCCCCGTTGCCAGTGAGACCACAATCTTTCTATGAGTGTTTATTTTATGTTTTGGGATCAAATCTTCTCGCACCATAACAATTTGTGCCCCATTGTCAATTCTCCCCACACAGTTTATTCCATTAACTTTGGCAGGTTTGCGTAGTAACTGATCTGCTGTGGGTGTGTTAGGAGCCGTATAGCACTCATTAACAGCTCTGGGGACTGGTTTAAGTACAGACACAAAATTTGCACTAACAGTCCCAATAATCTCAGCCTCTCTGTTAGGGCTATGAAACTCTCTTTTGGGGGGGCATTCTCTTACCATATGCCCTGTTTGTTTACAATTATAACATTGTCTTGGATCGTTAGTAGGGGATTGGAAGGTGTGTGCTCTTTGGAGTCTGGGTGATCCCTGTCTCCCTCCACCCCCATTCTCGTTTGGTTTGTTCTGGGTTAAGTTACTTTGTTCAGAATGTGGATTGTACTCAGTTTGCTTATGGTGAAACCCTTGTTTGGATTTTTCCCCATTATGTGGTTTCTTTTCCCCATTATTTGGCTTTCTTTCACCATAAGCTAAGATAGCATTTTCTGTGAATGCATCAGCACTTGTTCCTGCCTCTTTGAGATTTGTGATCTCCTTATTCAGCAGGTGTGCTTTTAAATTTGGGCTACACACAGTATAGAACTGTTCAAGCAATACAGAGTTAATAATTTGTTCCTTGGTGGCATTCCCACCTGGATCCAACCACTTTACACAGTAATTTTTCAAAGAATTATAAACATCTGAGTAAGACATTTCCTGTACTTTTTTGAAGCTGCGTAATTTCTGGCGACAAGTTTCTGGAGTTATTCTGTAGGCTTCCAGAACTGTCTGTTTGAAATCATCAAAAGTCAGTCCTGGAGATTCCTCCTTTTTCATGTTGAAAACCTGTTTTGCCTTCACTGGAAGCTTGGGTAACACTAATTTGAGCCACAGTTCCTTTGGGATCTGTTCCTGAAGAAAAACATGATGTACTGTTGTGAAATATTCTTCTATGCTTTGATTTCCCTCGCATTGTGGGATCAATGGGGCGTAGTCCCGGATTCTGCCTTCTGCGTTGGTTCCCGTGTTACCCACTTGAGAAAGTGGAGCCTTTATTCCAGCATCTATCTGCATTTTAAGGAGAGCAAGTTGATGTTCTCTCTGTTTGTCATTTTCCTTTCTCTCTCTCTCTTTTTCTTCCTGGTTTATTTTCGCCATTCTGAGTTCATGGTCCATCCTCAGTCTGGCCATCTCGAGTTCAGAGTTTGAGCCTTGTCCCCCTGGCTGCTGGCCAGTGGGGAGGGGATTTTGGGGCACATTCGGCAGTGCATTTCCATCTGCACCTGCATCTGCTGGTTGCAGGTTGGGTGGAGGGGAATTCGGTGGAGGGGGATTTGCTGCCCCCGTCCCATTCACATCTGTTGCATTCATGCTCATTTCAAAGTCTCGGATCAGCTGTTTCAGCTGTTGCTTATTTTTCCCTTCTGTTTGAAGACCTCTTTTCTGGGCTTGCCTGCTCAGCTCTGACTTTCTCAGGTGATTAAAGTGTTTTGGTAGCCCTATTTTGGCACTTTCCCTGACCCGAAATTAAAACTAAAACAACAAACGTAACACACTCTGTTTAAGGGTCTGTTTATTCCCTTCTCAGAGCTGATTTCCCAACTCCTGGGGTTTTTAGTCTCTGGAGGTTTGGGGGGAATTTACTCCACTCAGAGGAGTCCAGGGTGCCTGGGAATGCTCCTCTACTGTCTACACATTAGTCCACAAGCTGAGCTTTAATGCTTACACATTTGGGGTGCCACTGTCACGGGTTGGGGGGTCCGCACCCCCACTTTACTGGGTTTGAGTGACTCAGTTTCCCTTGCGCACAGTTCTCTTGAATCAGTTTCTCTCACTGGCTAATTCAAGTGTGCCACAATGAAACTTCTTGTCATACAAGGGCCCAATCCTTCCCGTTTCCAGACTCTTTACTCTCTGGGTTCGCAAGAGCTTGAGGGCTCTTGTAGCTCACTTGTGTTCCAATATTAGACACTAGACCACTTCTTTATAAAGTAAGAAGTATATTTATTGATTACATAAACAAGATAGTTAAACAGAGTGGTAATTAGAAATCAAAGGTAAATATAACGCATTCCTAACTTATACTGTTGAGTTCCTAAGCTATTCATCTTACCCTAAAACAAGGTCCAGAAGTTCTGGTTTTCTCAGCCATGAAGGTGAATGGCTGGGCTCTTGGCTTTAGAGATCAAAATCCTTCTCTCACCTCATGCTTCTCCCAGCCTGTTGCTGGCTGGCTTTCGTATGTAGATGTTCAAGATGGCTTTTGCAAGAAGTCTCCAAAAAGTCTCTTTCTCCTCTGGGATCTCTGTCCTTATATAGCATTTAACTCTCTTTGTCTCGGATTTCCCGCCTTTAGGGAATGTGTCCCAGAGCACGTACGCAGCCCCAGGTAAACATGGAAGTTCATTAACATCTCCATAGGCTCGTCTAGCAAGCCAGCTTTCAATACACGTTGTTATCTGTTTGCACTTCCTACAGGCTGATGACGTAGGAGAGCCCCCAATTTGAGTTCTACAATTCTCAGAGTCAACATTACCAACATGTGGAACTTTTAACATTACATAGTGTACATTTATAGTAACATTACATCCATGTGAAACCCTTGGCCCCACACATTTACCAAACATGTAGTCCCGTGTTACACGTGTGTGACCCCATGTTTCTCCATGACAAATACCCGTGGACATGCTAGCTGGAGGATTCAACTATAATGATCCTCAGTGGAATAATGAACAGTGTTAGCATTCATGTTATCACTGTCCTGTCCGCCTCAACCATTGTTAAATTGTAAGAGTCCCCCAAATCATGAGGTTGGCTTAGAAACCATGAGATTTTTGTGGTTTCCTATATATGTCTTCTACATTTTGAGTTTTTAGATTAGAATTAGGGTCCCTTTTCAAGCTTTGCTATGCAACCAACAAAGCTTTTTAAAAATAAAAACTGAGATTCTCATTAAATCACACAACTGCAGGTGATTTGGGGTTTAAGAACAGATTTGGATTTTATGTGGCAACACTGGAAGACAAGACACTTTACAAAGTTGTTTTTGTTTTGTTTTTTACGGTGTACTTAAATATATGGTGTACTTATGGTGTACTTATATATATGGTGTATTTAAATATATGGATTACTAGTAAAAAAAAACAACCCAAACACTTTTACAAGATTAAGCTGCAATCCGGAACTAACATTTATAAAATTGTAAATCCCATTGACTTAATCTATGACAACATCTTTGTGTAGTATAACATAGAAAATCTGTCTTAATTCTCTGGTTTTCTCTGTAGCAATGGCTTGAGCTTGATTTACCCTTTTTTTTGCCTTTGGCTTAATGGGCTTGAGGTTCAATTATGTAGCTATTTCTATTTTTTTGTTGTTTCCTTTTCATTGGAGGAAATTCAGTTCTGATCTATGAGAACTGAACTCAACTTACTTTAGTAGCTTTACATTTGATTACTATGGAACTAAATTTGGCAACTAGGTTAGCTGAAATCTCATATATATATTTTCTAGTTGACACCTTAGGTATTATTTAACATGAATGACATCAATAAGGTTACTGCCACAAATGCATATGATTCCACAGAGATTATTTTAAAAACCTGTTGAATTAACTCCTTAGAATGAGTTTAATGAACTCTCTTTATAGCAGAGAGATAATTCTATATTTAATTTTGTTCATTCTCAAATATTGTAAAATTGTTCATTTTCTAGTCTCACACTTTTACAGCTTTAAAAACTTAACTTTCCATTGCTTCAGGGCCGCCAAGAAAAAAAGACATTCCCTTTTTGTGGACAAGGGAATTTTAATCCTCATCCTCATGCCTATTTTACAAATATTCCAATAACATAGAAGATAGAAGATAAATTTGAGAACTGTCTCAGAGAGAGCAGTCTAAATACAACTGTAGGAGCTACTTTAAATTTCCCACTTCAGCCCCTCAGCATCCCAGAATCTGATGGAGAAAAGTACTGTAGCCTCCCCCTCCTTTTGGATAATGCTTTCTATTTTGCATCTACTGCATCTATATGTGTGTCTGTGCGTCTGTGTGTGTGTGTGTGTGTGCGCACGTGCACACATTTTAAGAAAGCTCATAAGAGAGACTCTTTAAATAGGCAGAAAACAGCTTGGTGTCAAGGAAAGGCACAAGAGGAATACTATTTAGGAACACAGACTGTTTGGTAGCACTGAGGCTCACTCCATAAGGCCCTGTTGCCTATAGCAACAGATAACTCTGCTGAGTGCTCACCCATAAACAACCACACTCTGTTCCCAGTTCTGTGCTATCAGAAAGGGTCTCTCAGAAGAGCACTTTAAGATAGTAATATAATTACATGTAATAACAATAATTGAACATAGACAAAAAATAAAGAAAGACTTTAATTCACTTAAGTAGCAGTGCTCTGATATTATATTGCAATTATTCTACTACCCACTTGTGAAGTTGTAGTGAAAAACACCTGGTTCTTTTCTTTATTGTCCACTGCTCTGTCACAGAATTTAGGGTATGATCCAAATTCTACTTTTATTATTATTATTATTATTATTTTATTAATTTTATTTTGGATTCCTGCCCTGCCCTTTTCCACAAAGGACTCAAGATGGTGTAAAAATGCAATATCAAAACCAAAAGCCACACCCACCCACCCTCAAAAGTCATTACAATTAAAAATTACAGTTTAAAAGTTGACGTATTATTGCTGTTGCCATTCTTCCATTGTATTAAGCCCTGCATGCAATGGAGCTCAGTTCAGATTGACTCAGGGGAGCCATATGAGCAGTTAGACTTGACAAAAGAGCCACAACTACCCATCTACATCAGTGCCAGCCTAGCACAGGGCCAGACTAGGCACAAATTGCAGCTCCAAATGATATGAGTGCCTTAGTGTTTATGAAAGGCTTTCAGCCCTGGAGACTCGGGTCCTCTGTCCAAAGAACAGCTGTAGCTGTAAAAGCTTCCTGCTGTTGTCCTACTACAGCATGCATTATTTCCAACCAGAGAGATCACTCGGTCACTAGAGATAACTCAATGCCAATGTTGTTCCATAATGAGCTATATTTTCCCTGCACATCTGTATCTGTAATTTCAATGTTAAACTGTCTTCAGTCCTCTCCATCCTGTTTTTGCTGTTTACCTCACATCTGGGCCTAGATGTATATTCTGATTATTGTACAGTGATGTCAAAGGTGCTCCCTTTCACTTGAAAATGCATTAGACTAGTGACACAGGGTGAAAACAGAAGTGACAGTGACACAGCGGAGGGCTGACCAGGACCAGATTGTTGCCATGCTGCTGTCATGGCCAGGGTCAGGACAAGCACTGACTACATGTGACCTTGGCCAAGGAGCTGCAACAAACGTGCGGCCAGTTGGCCCCCACACTGCATCCAGTGCCCTGCCCCCCACCATGACAGGTGACTATGATGGATGGCCCCAAGCCAAGACAGGTCATGGCAGCTCAGAACATACGTTCTAACCTGCTGTGGCCTGCTTTGCCCTGGACTGACCCCAGTTGAGGGGGACGGTAGCCTGGGCTATGACTTCGGCACTTTGCCAAGTAACAGCTCGGGCTAGCTCCCAACATGCCTAGGGTCACTCCAGGGCAAAACTCTGGAGGCCAGTGTACAACTGTGACGGTGACCCACAGCCCACATTAGGACAAAGCTGGCAACAGTGGACCACTGTCGCATTTGTTTTTACCCATAGATGATTGGAGATATGCCTTTAGATTTCATTGGCAGCATTAAGAATTGCTTTCAACGCCAGTCTCACTTTTACTCTTACATTCTGCATGCAGATGTTAACTCTGAGACAATTTAGTTCTGTGAGAAAAATGGAGAAATGTGAGCTAGAATAGTTGATTAACCTCAAATAATTAGCTAGTTAATGTGAATGCTGCATTATACCATTTAAAATATGCATAAAGTGAGAGAACAGTCCAGGGAGAAATGAAAAATATCTAAAAGAGCATTCTGGGCTTAATGGTGTCCTAATACACCTCTTGCCCATCTGAAAGCAGTCAGACATTTCATTCATCTCATTTGATAGGAACACTGTATGCTGAAGTGCAATTATAGCCCAAGTAGTGACCCCATAAAAATGTCTTTTATTTTCTCTCTGTGACAGTCATGTCTCTTTACAAGCTAAAATAGATTTGTTTATTCATAGCTGCCCAGAACTGCCAGCTCCACTAGGATTCTGGTACTCAAGATGCCTTTGCATACTAGTATGCACCATGTTTTTGTTTTTTCCTTGGAAAATATTGTGAAAAATTAGCACTTTATGGCACTTTAATTTTCCTTGTAATGTTGCAAATTGCTTTAGTTATTCTACCAAAAATGAGGAGGCAGCATTTTTCAGAGATTGGAGCAGAGGACTGTCTAGGAGATAGTTGGAGAATACAACAATCAAATAATTGATGTTATTGTTCCAAATTCTATTTGAGTTTCAGTTGCTGTATCTCTGACATAGGAATAAGAAAAACACACTATATGCATGCCAATGATCTCTCAAAAATCTCTCTTAGAGATCTTCAGACAGTGAAGTTGTGAACTTAAATATTTGAATTTTGGTGCATTTGCATACTCATGATTAGAGTCTCTTCTCATTTTATACCCATTAATGTTTGTGCCATACACAAAGGCATATATCACACACACACACACAGTTTTTTAATTGGATGAAAGTAGAGTCCTCCTTATCTTGGCTAAGGATATTAAGGCCAGTGTTTTTGGCTTATAGAGATCCCAGGGTACCCCAATTGCTGCAGCTGCTTTCCTGTTGATGTAAGTGGGAGAGAATAGCAACTGAGAAGGAGTGAGGCTACACATAGCTTTGTGCTTTTCATTCTGCCTTTACATCAATATAGTGTTTAATTTAAAATATAAGGAGAAGTGTGTTGTAGTGGATAAGGTGCTTGGCCTGGGAAGCCAGAGTTCAAATCCTGTCCTTGCCATGAACTCGCTGGGTGGCTGTGAGCAAGTCACAACGTCTCAGTCTAGAGATCCAGTGTGGTGTAGTGGATACATGTTGGACTTGGGAAGCCAGGGTTTGAATCCCATCCCAGCCATGAACTTGCTGGGTGCCCTTGGGCAAGTCACAGCCTCTCCACTTGAGATTCCCCATCTGTAAAAAATAGGAATATATGTGTCTGTCTGTCCCTGTGTTCCCCTCATCCTTGTCCATCTTAGATTGTAAGCCCACTAGGCAGGGACCTGTCTTTGAAAATCTGTGACACTAACCTGCCGTGTTGCCTAGTACCACTATAGAAATGATTAGTAGCAAATAGCTTAGTCAGAGTCAAAAATGTCTATAGCTGATTCAGATGCAGAATAGTTCACAAGTGCCCTGCTGTAGTTGTTCAGTGAAGTCATTTTCTGTGCTGTACGCTGTGGATCCTGGGATATGTAGGCAGTGGTCTATGCCTTTATATATATGCAGTGTAGTGGATAGCATACTGAAATAGGAGTAAGGTACATGCACTTAACTCTGATTTTGCTTTCTTGTTTCTCTGAACAGGCCAGTAATTTAGCTCTTTCAGTGGCAGAACCATCATCAAATTCGTTTTTATGGTATTGTCCATTAAGAGTGTACTTCATAGCAAATGAAATGTCACTTGTTGAATGGGCACCTGAATTTAACTGTGTGCTTATCAAATGAATGTTTTTTTGGAACAGCTTGTTCCATCATCATTGACTTATTAAATGTCAACTTATTATTAAATGTACTTCAATCTGAGGCTTTCAAAAGACCCCCTAAATGATGCAGTCAAACCTGTTTCTTGAAAGCATAAACTTTCATTCATTTGTATGGTTTCTGTGACCCTTTCATTATATGATGAGTCTCTTGTAACAACAAGGTACGCATGTAAAAAATAGTATGCAATTACAAAATATCTGCATGTTGGGTCTTTTACAACATTGAGTAGGCTACATGGTAATTAGAAAATACACCGAAGTATTAAGGAACATGTAATTACTCTTAAGATCTTATTAGATCCGGAGCCTCCTGTAAAAATAGTAGTTCTTTTCACACAGAAACACATTGCTGATCTCATTGAGCAACAGATGTCCCAGTATCATGGAGAGTCCATGGTTACTTTCTGCAATAAGGGTGCAGGGGAGAGGCCTCCCAGAATTCCTGTGTGTGGGTGCGTGGTTCTGTTATGTGGTGGCCTTGGGGAACAGCTGCATTTGCTTACAGGCACCCTGGTCAGGTTATATTTGACTGCTGCAGGCCAATCATTGCTTGTTGTGGGCATTATACATATTATTAATGATTATTCATGATTATGATTATTAATGATTATGATTATTAATGATTATGATTATTTATTATAAGCATTTGTATAGCGCCAGCTGTGTACCTGGTGCTTTACAGAAGATAGACGCGGTCCCTGCCTACAGCTTACAATCTAATAGACACGGAGGGGGGAGACAAGGAGAGGGGACATAGGGAGAGACAAGGGATAGATAACATTCAAGCAGATGTGAAGTCTTAGGTGCATGTGCTTGGCTTGGTTGCAGTTAGGCAGGAGTCTGCGGGGAGGGCAGACAGTAAATATTGAGAGGAAAGTTCTAACAGACGTCGGGAAAGGTGGTGAGGAAGAGGTGGGTTTTGAGGAGGGATTTGAAGATGTGGAGGGAGGGGGCAAGGCGAATGTGGGCAGGGAGAGAGTTCCAGGCACAGGGGGCAGCAAGGGAGAAGGGACAAAGGTGGTTAGTGGAGCAGGGGAGATGAGGGAAGGCAAGGGAGGGGACAGAGGAGGAGTGGAGATTGTGTGCAGGAATGTGTAAGGAGATTAGGGCTGAGAGGTAAGGGGAGCCAGGTTGTAAAGGGTTTTGTAAGTGAATACCAGGAGTTTGTGAAGGATGCGTTCAGGAAAGGGAGCCAGTGAAGTGAGGAGAGGAGAGGCTGCACGTGGTCGAAGCGACAGGCTGAGTGGATGACCCTAGCAGCAGAGTTTCGGATGGAGATAAGGGGGAACAGGTGAGAGTGGGGGAAGACAGCAAGGAGGAGGTTGCAGTAGTCAAGGCGAGAGATGACCATGGAGTGAACAAGGGTTTTGGCTGAGGAGACAGAGAGAAAGGGGAGAATCTGAGTAACGTTATGGAGGGCAAAGCGACAGGACTTGACAACAGAGTTGATGTAAGGTTTAAAGGAAAGGTGAGTATTGAAGACGAAGCCCAAGCTAAGGGCTTTGGGAACAGGATGGATGGTGACCCCATCGATAGGTAGGGAGGAAAGATAAGGAGTTCAGTCTTAGCCATATTGAGCTTAAGTTGACGTTGAGACATCCAGGTGGAGATATCAGAGAGACAGTTGATGAGGTGAGCTTGGACAGAAGGGGGGAGAGAGGGGATGGAGAGATAGAGTTGAGTGTCATCAGCATAGAGGTGATATTGGAATCCGTGGGAGGCAATGAGTTTGCCAAAGGACAGGGTGTAGATAGAGAAGATGAGAGGGCCCAGGACAGAGCCTTGGGGAACCCCAACCGAGAGGGAGAGGGAGAGGGAGGAGGAGTTGGAATTGGGAAGAGACACATTAAAGGAGTGGTCAGAGAGGTAGGAGGAGAACCAGTCAAGGACAAAACCGCAGAAGCCTAGGGAGCAAAGAGAGTCCAGTAGGAGTGAGTGGCCGACACTGTCAAAAGGCAGCAGAGAGGTCAAGGAGGACAAGAATGGAGTAAAGGTGCTTAGATTTAGCAACAAGTAGATCATTGGTGAGCTTGGCAAGGGCAAGTGAAGGATATGTCCTGGATCCCTGTGGAGAAACCCTCTTGGCTAGATCGCCCCTTAGGTTCTTCCCTGACTCAAGGCAAGGTACTCTGTCAGACCATATAAGGATATGTGCTCATCTTAGCCTATCTGACTGACCACACCTTACATACCTTACCAAAGAAGGAACCCTAGGCCATGTAACCTAACTGATTGGCCATCTTGAACAGGGTCACCTGTGGCTGTGAGCCAATAGCTGGGATGCTAGTGTTGCCCTTTAAAAGGAAGGCTAGTAAATTTCCAAAGACTGAGACCTCATGGCCAGCACCTGGTAGCTGTGCTGAACTAACTTGCAACACCCAGCTTTCTAGCCATTGGTAATGGGGTGGGTGTCTGTGCAACACTGACCTTAGGTGAAATTTGGCTTAGGATGATGTACAACAGATCTTGGCTAACCCCTTCTCCACGTGTGATGCTTATGATGTTCTGTCATGAAGCCTATTGCTCCTGGAACATTGTGCGTGCAGCCATGATTGCTAATGGAGGGTGAGTGAGTTGGGGTTCCATGTTCTTGGGATGGGTCTCCAGTGGTAATGCTGCTACTGTGGGAGGCAAGTGAGAGAATTGCTTTTGCAGGATATTTATAGCCTGCCGGAAGTTTGCCTGTGCCTTTTGGAGGGGGTTCTTGGGGCAGGAGACCTTGGAGGCATGCCTGGGGTTACTGGAGACAGCAGAACGAATGCCAGCATCACATGCATGAGCTGTGGTTGCTCACTACCCTGGGCTGGAGGTTCTACCTGACCATAGAGCCTATTGCAGTGGAGATGGATGTCCTGTTAAAGATCTGGACCCAGATAGACGTTAAGCACTAGGGGTGGGAATTTAGGTTCCCCCGATATCCGAAACTGCCGGTATTTTGCTGTACCAGCAGTTTCTGATTAACCTGGTAATCTGGGGTACCAGTACCAGTTCCCCATACTGGATTTTTTTACATTGCAGCCATTGAAATTAATGTCCGCAATGTAAAAACAAACAACAACCAAAAAACACACCACTTTCCCTCCACCATCCAGGCTGTGTGAGTGGTAGGGGGGACACCCCCCCCCTGCCCAGCCTGGATTTTTAAAAATTTAATTTTAACCTGAAGTCCAACTGCTAGTGCGGGCTCTGCTCCACCACCACGCTGCTGGCGATGTCCTGGAGCCCGCACCAGCAGGTACTAGGCCTGTCTCTTATACACATCTAGATGTGTATAAGAGACAGCCCCAGGGATCACCCTACCCCCCCAGGTCACCTTACTTGTCCTCTGGGTGGTGGCAATGGTGGCAGCAGCACAGTGCGTTCGGCTATCAGCGCTAGTGGCTAGCTTCAGCGCTTCACTAGGCCTTCCGGGGAACTTCTGGGTGTCCCCGGAGGCCTGGTGAAGCTCTGAAGCCAGCCACTAGCACTGAAAGCTGGACATGCACTGTGCTGCTGCTGTCGCCGCCACCCGGAGAGCAAGTAAGGTGATCCCTGGGTCGGGGGGTAGGGCAATCCCTGGGGTGGGGGATGTTAAACCACCCCCCACCCCAGGGATCACCTAGTACCTGTTGGTGCGGGCTCCGGGTCACCGCCACCGGCATGGCAGCGGCCCGGAGCCCACTCTAGCAGCCTGACTTTGGGTTAAAATTAAATTTTAAAAATCCAGGCTGGGCAGGGTGGGTGGGGGGTATTCCCCCTTCCACCTGCACAGCCTGGGAGAGGGAGGGGAGAGGTATTGTTTTTTTCCCCATAGATTTCAATGGGGACAGTTCCCCATTGAAATCAATGGGAAAAAACCACTACCAGTATACTGGTTTTAATCCGGGAAACCAATTTTTTGTAAACTGGTAAAACCGGTAACAGGTTTTTTGCCCCAAGTCCCACCCCTTAGCATGCTCTGGGCAGCTGGGCTCACAGAGACCCGAACTTCTTGATGGATCAACATATGTGGGCGAGAGGCTTCCAGTGAGGGATGGTTGCATGGGCGGTGTATGTGGAGGGTGCAGAGTTCCTGACTCTGGTTCCCCCGCTGCTGTGACCCAGATTTAGAACAAAGCTTGATGACTCTGGCAATCCCCATCTCCCGTGTTCCTGTGTGTGGGCAACTACCTGCTTGACTTTGTCATTGGGCTGTGCCATCCTGGTCCCTCTGCCTCAACCACCCCCACCCACCTGGACATCATGCTATGAGCTGTCTATGTGAGTCTGTCACCCAACAGGGGATGAGAATGGACACGCTACATGTTTGACTATTGTAGAACCTTGAATGTCCATGATTTGTTTAATGGGTCATTATGTTCTCTGTATTTGATTAATGCACATAGCACTGTACTCTTGAGTAGGGTTGGAGGGAACAATTAGGTGAAGAAAACCCAACTGTGGACTTGGGGAATCTATACCTTGAGGGTCAGGTCAGGGTAAGACAATAGGTACCAGTCACTCCTGAGCTCTTCTCAATGGGATGCAAAAGTACCTAGCCAGCACAGTTTTTCAAACAAGGGGCTGGGGGCAGGGAAGCTCTTCTCCACAGCTGGACAAATGTAGAAAGGGAAATCTCAAGCGGATTCCAATCCCAGGCTAGGAAGAAGTGTATATAAGCCCTTCTCCCCAAAGGACACTGTTTTCCTTCAACCCGCAGGCCAAAGGGATCAGTGACAACATGGGATATGACCCAGCCCTGGGATAAGGGGTCATGAGCATACTCCGCTTAGGGTGTAGGTGGCTGGTCAGAGACTATTTGAGAAGCCCCTCTGAGCCAAACCCTGCTCAGTCCATCACAGCGGCACCCAACTATTTGCCATTGTATTCCTGAGCTGCCTGTCGGTTGTATGACATGCCCCAGGGTTTCGTGCATTGACGCCTGGTACCCTTGTTGCTGGCAGCCAGCCATGCGCACTGCAGTGGGTGCATGGGTCCACCTTCATCATCCCCCACCCTCTGGGATTCCCACTGAGGGTGGGTGGAAGCAGAAGCAGTGGTTTCACCTGCCCACAAACTGCCATGTTTTCACATTATGTGGTGGGGACATTTTGGTGTGGGGACTGGGTGGTTCTTGGCCTGGCCAGTGGAACAGCTGTCTGCTTGAACTTTGGTTGGGACTGCTGGATGGATGGGTGGGGTTCATGAACTCTGTGGGTGCCTCCAATTTGAATCCCTACCCACTTACTCCATGCGCGTGAGCACTCTGTGGCTGATTCACTCAGCAGACATGGAGCTGCCCTCTAGTAGTGCTTGTTTTAAAATGACCAGAATTATGAGACATATTGATAAGCATGGCTTAATGAGGTAGAGTCAACATGAATTTAGCAAAGGGAAGTCGTACCTCACTAAACTATTGGAGTTTTCTGAGGGTGTGAATAAACATAAGGGGGTGGGGGTGGTCAATATAGTTTATCTGGATTTTTAGAAAGCATTTGATAATGTCCTTCATGAGAGATTCTTGAGGAAATTAAAAAGTCATGCTATAGGATGCAGTATTCTATTGTGGCTTAGTAACTGGTGAAAGGATAGGGAACAAAGAGTAGGACTAAATGCTCAGTTTTCACAATGGAGAGAAGTAATTAGTGGAGTGCCACAGGGATCTGTACTGGGGCCAGTGTTGTTTAATGTATTCATTAATGATCTGGGGAGGAGAGTAAGGTGTGAGGTGATCAAATTTTGCAGAGAACACCAAATTATTCAAATTATGAAATGAATAATTATTCAAATCATGAAATGACTGAGCATCTAAATGGCAGATGAAATTTAATGTGGACAAATACAAAGTGAAGCACATAGGGGAAAATAATCCAAACTTAATATATACACTGCTGGGTTCTAAATAGGTCTTTTCTGAATATAAAAATAAAATAAAATCATGAGCATTTCCGAGGGCCCAAGGACTGGCCCAAGAGTTTGGGCTGGTCCTCAGAATCCGGAGAATACTCAGAATCTGGAGGGACGGCTTCCTAGAGGCAAGTCAGGGGGGTGGTACTTACCCTCTGGATGGGGGCCCACGAAGCACAGGCCTCTTCCCAGACTGGTAAGTTTAAACAAAAACTAAAAAAAAAAAACCTGGGCGCACTCAGAAGGGCGTGATTGGCCTCTTCTGAACATGCTCAGCCCTTCCCAAGATGGCACTGGCAGCATCAGCATGCTGCCAAAAACTTACCAACTCAAGAAGAGGCCACACTTTGTGGGACACCCAGCAGAGGGTAAGTGGCATAGATACAGTACTCTAAGCAGTTTGTTTTAATTGTCAGACCAGTCACTTCCACTATTGTTCCAAAAGCACTTTCAATAACGTTTTATCAAACTGGTGCATTTTTGCATTCCAAAAATATAGCATACTCAACTCATTCTGTAAACAGCTTACTGGCACTTGAGAGAACTGTGAGATGTGTTTTTTCTTTTCCATTTATTAAGTCTTACATCAGTTTCTCATGTGCCTTCTTCCAGTAATGGGTTAAAAATTGTCAGTGGGTGGGTGGGTGTGGCCAAGCTCTTAGCCCAAAGTAGGACATTCTTCTTGCTGAGAGAAAAACACATCGGAAGGAATTTCAAATGATGTGCAGGATTACTGGTAGGAAAAGTTAGGTGATCTAGACATGACTGATATAAATTCAGTGCTGAACAGTACATACAGTGCTTCACACATCTAGGAGACACATTCACATCTTAAGACTTAGTCTCACAGTAGCAGGTTCCTTCTCCATAGCTTTGCTTTGGAGAAGGATTATGTTACATGGTGCAGTTTAATCACCTGTGGAAGCTGCAAGTATAAAAATTAAGTGAAAATATCTGGATGTGCCTAATAATTTATAGTGGACAGGGAAGAGCATGCATAATTGACACATCAAAACACAAAACACGAAAACAATTACATTTTACACTTAGTGTAGTAATGTTTCAAAAGAGTTGTTTAATAATCAACAAGGTACAATGTCATTAAAAAAGGGAGAAAATCTGTAATGAATAGGTGAGTTGTGGAAGGAAGTTTCTAAAAGCATTTACATAAATAAGCTTACTTAAAAGTGTCATAGCACACAAGGATCTCTGGCCCTTTTCAAATGGGCCACCGGAGGATCTGCGGTGTGAGGGGGATAGAGGCAGCGGCGGGTGTGCGGTGCATGGGCGGTCCGTCACATGGACACCCACCCATCTCCACGCATGGAGGCACCTCCATTTCCCCCAATGCCTCCATGCGTGGAGATCTGAGGAGGTGGGTGGAGCTCAGGAGTGTGCACGCACCCCCACACTTCCCCACTGGTGGTCAGACAGAAGCCCCTTCCACCCATGCTGTCGCACACATGGGCGAGGGGGGTCGTCTGTGTAAAAAGGGCCTATTACATCTGATGGTGGTGCAACCTCAGTGTACCAGATTTGCCAGCTGAAATAATACCTGTGGCCTACACCATAAAGCATGTGTAGGTTAGGATGTTTTGGTTAAATATTATGAATTTTTTGTAATTTTTAGGAGCAGTTGGGTCGTGGAATAGTTTAGGGCTTAGATGACAGCAACTGTTCCCGTTCCATAGGGAAATACTAACCTTTTGTGAGTGCTTGTGAGTGTGTGTTGGCACTTAGTCAGTCTCTGGTAATTCCGCACTTCCACTATTGTTCATATTTGTGCCTGTGATTTTCCATCATTTTTCATCACTTTCTGACATTTTCTCCGTCACTTCCAGGACATTTCATCACTTTTGGGGATGTTGGAGGATTTTTATGGCACTTTTACGGCTAATTTCTGGCACTTCCTAGTGCTTACCTGGCACTTTTGCATCTTCAAATTTCTGGGAGTGTGTGATGGGTGCACACAAGGCTTGGGATCAGTCTTGTAGAAGCTCTGTTCAATTGTGGAAAATGACAACAAATGGCAAAAACAGCGGAAAAGCCAATAAATTTCCACATTGTGCGAATGAAGGAAAATGACCTGCTCCCTGTGGAAACAACTTTCACTGTAATTTGTTGTTTCAGGCCTAAACAGGCTGCCTAAGGATGCTGTAGAATCTCCATCTTTGGATGTTTTCAAAAAATGGCTGTACAAGCATGTATCTGTGGTGCTGTAGACATACAGTATCCTGTCCTGGAATTAGGGTGATCTAGATTACTCTTGATGTACCTTCCAAGCTCTCGGTGTATTTTATTTAATTAATTAATTAATTTATTAATTACATTTTTACCCTGCATCCTCCCGCACAATGGCGGCTTGGAGCGGCAACAGCATATAAAGTTCACCACAGCATGGCCAGCCATTGGAGAGTTGTCTAAATTAAATGCTCTAAAGCCTGGTTTTGCATCATTGGCCCTCCAGAGGTAGAGTTCTGGGTATGGAGACATTGTTCTGACACCTTCTTAACCTGTATCCCGTTGCAGAAATCTCTCGAGGGACATCTTCTTCCAAACTCTTCAGCAGTCAGTATTGTTGGACAGACTTTCACCATGTAGTTAACCTAAGAAAGTGAATATAGAAGATTTATGGTAGTCAATCTCTTATACTCCTTTTCAGGTTTGAATAAGGCTGATTATTAATGACACACTTGCACAGAGAAAGTTCCTTGTGTGATAAATCATCTGTGTACCACGAGAAGAGTGAAATACAAGGCCAAACTCTCCAGATGTGGGATCTCTGAACATTTCCCAGTGGTAATATAATGTCCTCACAAGGCAGAATTTCTCCTTCACTGATGCCATTGCCCAGCCTTTGACATACTACTAGAAGGCATGGAAAACTAGGTGTTAAAGTTAGGGTGAAAACAGATGAGCAGTTGGCTTGCTGGAGCCTGTGTTCGGTCCATGTGGCCCCCAAGTAGTCACCACATGCATGTTTAGCAAGTCCAACAGAATAAACGGACAGCTCCCTGCCTGCATTCCATGTGTTTGAAGCAGTCTGCCCAGCAGCTTCCATGCAGTGGCACTCGTGACCTCCCTCCGCACCGCCGCCTGTCACCTTGGTGACCCACTAGTGATCTCCTTCTCCCTCAGGCATGCCTGGCAGTTGGGTGGCTGTGCTTGTCTCATCTCCCTCCTTCCTCCAGTCCGTCTGTCAGTTGGACTGGCTGGCTGCACCAGGGATCTCTATCCCCTCGGGGCCACCTGCCAGATGGGCCGTGACAGTGCTCTCCATTCCCCTGGAGCTGTCTATTAACTGGGACAGATGACTGTGCCAGCAATCTTCCTGTTCCCCTGGAGCTGCCTATCAGTTTGGCTGGCCGGCTACACCAGTGATTTCCCTGTTCCCCTGGAGCCAGCTGACAGGTGGCCTGGGAAGAAGATGATCTCTGGTGCATCCCAGGCAGCCCCGGGGGGACAGGGAGATTGCTAGATCTCCTTTCCCTCTCCCCAGAACACCTGTCAGCTGCCCAGGCATGATAAATGGGACTCTATGGTGCTGGTGGATCTGGATTTGGATGATGGTGCAAGTGAACCTAACAGATGGGCCATGGACACATCAGTGGCACCGATTACCCCAGATTAGCCTGCAGGGTGGTCTCACAATCTCCTCAAAAACCCCAGGAGTGTTTGGTGAATGGTGGCTGCATAGTAGGTACAGGCTAACAACTGGCGGCCACCTAATCAACACGCAGGTGAACATATAGTGGGTGTGGGCTAATGTGGTCTAACGTCTTGTTTGTTTCCATTCTTGGTGTATCTGTCATCTTTTTTTAGATGGAATGGCCCCTTTTGGATATCTCTGCTAGACATTACTATTTATTGAGCATCAATGGTATATGCGATGATGTACACATGACAAAAAAGATGCTGGTCTTGCTCCACTTTTTCAGGTGTATAGAATTCTTCTAGCAACCAATAATGTGTTAAATATTTAAAATGATAGATTATACACTTTGTTGTACAATCAAGCCATGAAGCCAGTGACAGACAGGCTTATAATGATATATTGTAGATATTCTCAAACTATGGGTCATCTGTGGAGGGAGTTATGATCCTAACTGAAATAGTTTGTACTAAGCATGTTGCTTGTGACCTGAAGTCACGGGATAATGTTGCATAGGCAAAAATCTGGGAAACACCAATCTATTGGATCTTTACTCTTAAGCCCTGTGAATGAGAAAACAGTAATACTTGAGTCCACTGGGGTCCAGGCATTGTAACTCAGATCATGATTTTCCCTGATGCTCATTTTCATTGCTTTGTCTGGCTTCATAATGCTGCATTCTGAAAAAGACCATACTGAAATGATTTGCAAATGTGGATACAGCTGCAGTTCCTGACATACTTCAGCTGTTTCTTAAACAACATGCAGCTTCTCCAGCAGTTAGGCAAGCAGAGATGGATTGACATGTAATTTCACATGAAGGCAGGGGACTTTATTGACAATTATCTGAATGGATCTGGAGGCACAAATTCATGAGTGCATGAAAGGTTGTACATGGATATCAATGAGTAGAACTCTTAGAGTTTTAACAAACATAATGGTGGCGTGCCACTGTCACAACCCACCTGGGTTGGGAAGCTCCCACTGACACGATCCGGACCAGGTCACGACGTCCAATAAATGTGACAGTGGCCAGGCCACTGGGGAAACCAAGGAGCTGTATGAACATGTGACTGGCCAGTCCAGCCCCCACACTGTGCCCAGCACCCTGCCCCTCACTATGACCGGCAGCCATGGTGGCCAATGATGGCCATCATGTCAGTCGGCCATGGTGGACCCAATCCTGGCTGGGTCACAGTGTGTCACAATAAATGCTATAGCTCACGGTGGCCTGTCATGATTCACCCAGATCGGGAAGCTGTGCTGACATGATATGGACCAGGACGGGATGCCCAACAAATGTGAGGGCAGCTGGGTCTCTGGTGAGGGAGGAAGCCATATGAATGTGCGACCAGCTAGCACCGCCACCGAGCTGCACCAATAACCCTACCCCCTGCCATGACGGGCAGCCATGGCAACCAATGATAGCCACCATGGCAGTTGGCCATAGTAAACTCAATCCAGACCGGATCATGGTGGGACACAACAAATGTTAGAGACTGCTGTGGCCCACTTTGGACCGATCGGGTGGACCTTATCTGAGGCTGTAACCCTGGAACATTATAGCCTGCTGTTACTCACTTTGGCCTGATCAGGTGGACCTTAGCTTGAGCTGTGACCCTGAAGGCCTCCAGAACTACAGCCAAGGCTAGCTGCTGACATGTCCTGGGCAATCCAGGACCAATCTGGGCACCTGCACAAACACACAGGTGAGGCTCGCCATAACATTTGTTAACACCCGTAGTCTAGTAACATCGTTCTACATGAGTGCAAGATGTTGAATGAGATTCTACTATGTTGGGAATATGTGGGGTTGGAAAGACTGATGAGGAATTGTACAATTGCATTGCGAAGTGACATTATTTTCCCTTGCAAATTAGCAACCAGGGCCAGTATGGCTCTAAATACAGGTGTCTTTAATAAGAAAGGATACATGGATATAGGGCAAGTTTTTATTGAGCAGCGTTTAATTACCTATCTGGAATTTGATCCAGGAAACAGTGCAGAATACTTCGAGCTGTTATGGAATGTGGCATTTCAATTATTATATACAGTTAGAACCCTAGTTTTAAATCTCATCATCTGTAGAATGGTGTAAAACATCAGCAAACCAGTTCTTAACATATTGTTTTGGACATATTTCTTGTTGCTTACAGCATAGTGAGCGCATGATGGAGCAGGCAGCACAGAGGTGGATGGAAGTCTTATAGTACTATCCAGTGCTGTCTGCTAACTGTCCAGAATTACATCCTTGTGTTTATTAGCCAGGCATCCCTTGAGGTTTTCCCTAATTTTAACAGGAGCTGCTCAGTTGAGGCTGACAAAGTTCAGGCAAAGATACGATAGCAAGATGGATAATGTGTAATCAAAGAGTAGCACTTAGGAGGAAACCTGTGGTGTCCTCATGCCAGTATAACGACCTTGTATTTATTAAAATAAATATCCCCAAGCAAAGCAGTGCCAGATAGTTCAAGAGCAGAAATATTTCTCCTTTCCTCCGACTGGAGGAGTAAGCTTGGTTTGAAGGTGTTGTCTCTAATTTAAAGTGGTCTATGTTCTCGTAACAGTTAGGGCTAATTTATTTGTTTATGACAAATACCTTCAGGCAGAGTACATAGAAAAATGGTGGTTTAAGGCAAAATTTAGATAAATATTCTTACCAGACTGAGAAAAGTCAGTATAGTCCTCTATGTTGTTATTATGTGGGTAATAGAAATAAGAATGAATAAAGAAGAAGAAAAAAACAAAAAATGAACCACTGCAATTATAAACCTGACCCTTGTTTCAGGATGCATATATCACTCCTGTGACACCTTTATATGACAGAATGAGTATCCCACATGGGGAGTAATCTGAGGGCTTTTGCACATTTTTGTGGGGTATTTATTTATTTATTTAATCAATTTATATCAATTTTATATTTATATCAATGTATCAATTCTTCACCTATAAAGCTCTTCACAACCTCGCTCCCCCCTACCTCTCTGCACTTATCGCCCTCCATACTCCAGCCCGTGCACTTCGCTCCTCCTCTGTCCCTTCTCTCACCCTTCCATGCCTTCCCTGCTCCCCTAAGCACCTTCGTCCCTTCTCACTTGCTGCCCCCCATGCCTGGAACTCCCTCCCTGTCCACATCCGCTTTGCACCCTCCCTTCATACCTTCAAATCTCTCCTTAAAACTCACCTCTTTCGCTCTGCTCTGTCTGACTCTTTATCCTGCTGAGCCACTATTTCCTATACCTATGGTCTGTTTACCCTTATCCTTGCCACATGGACCTGCCTGCTGTCATTCTCATCATAACCAAGCCAAGTACGTGCACCTGGCAACTCGCATCTTCATGAACATTAGACCCCTTGTCTCTCCCTTGTTCCCCTTCCTATGTCTCTCCCCCAGCTCCTGTCTCTCAGATTGTAAGCCCTAGGGGCAGGGATCGTGTCTATTTTATTACTTTGTAAAGTGCCAGGTACACTGCTGGCGCTATATAAATGTTTGTTAATAATAATAATAATAATAATAATTAATACCCCACCCCTCCTGAAAACAGCTTGGGGCGGCTAACAACTTTAAAACATAAAAAATACAATTATATAAAACAATCATAATAATATTAACAAAAACAGGGCTAGGTACACAATAAAACAATAAATAAGGGTAGGAGGAGATTTAAAACCCCTAACCCCCCCTCCCCAAAGGCCTGGGTGAACAGTCAGGTTTTACAAACTCACCGGAATGTTAAAAGGCTTGGGGCCAGGTGAGCTTCCTCCAGGAGGGAGTTCCAAATGTGCGGCCTGACCACCGTGAATGCCCTCTCCGTTGTGGCCCCCTGCTTAACATGGGGGACCTCTAAGAAGGCACCCCCGGCAGACCAAAGGAGCCGCTCTGGGGCACAGAAGGTCCCTGAGGTATGAGGGACCCAAACCATGAAGGGTCTTATAGATAAATACCAATACCTTGCACCTGGCTTGGCACGCTATTGGCAACCAGTGCAGAGTCCACAGCACAGGTGTTATGTGATCCCGGTGACTCA
Source organism: Sphenodon punctatus (assembly GCA_003113815.1). Classification (NCBI taxonomy): domain Eukaryota; kingdom Metazoa; phylum Chordata; class Lepidosauria; order Sphenodontia; family Sphenodontidae; genus Sphenodon; species Sphenodon punctatus. The sequence goes on along the minus strand of QEPC01008359.1, from coordinate 2,636,349 downwards.
TCCCTGACAGGAGCCAGGCCACTGCATTCTGCAGTAGCTGCAGCCTCTGAACCAGGAACAATGGCAGTAGAGCGCATTGCAGTAGTCCAGCCTTGAGGTGATGAAGGCATGGACGAGGGAGGCCATGTCCGAGCCGGAGACGTACAGGCGCAGCCTCCGCACCAGATATAACTGGTGAAAGGCAGTCGTCACCACCACCTCCACCTGTCGATGTAGGTGGAGATCTGGCATCCATTATCACCCCCAGACTCCAAACCTACTGAGCTATAGGAGGGCGAACCCCCCCCCCCCATCAGGGGAGCCGACACCTCCCTCGCTTTCCCCACCACCATCACCTCCGTCTTATCGGGGTTGAGCTTCAGTCTGCTCTGCCACATCCATTCCACCACAGCCTCCAGACACTGGGATATCACTGAGACAGCAGGGTGTGGGTCAGCTGAAAAAGAGAGGTACAGCTGAGTATCATCAGCATATTGGTGACATCACACCCCAAACCCTCTCACGACCTCCCTCAAGGGCTGCATTTATACATTAAATAATAATGGAGACAGAATGGAACCACGCGGAATGCCGCAGGGTAAGGTGTGGCGGCAAGATGTTTGAGCTCCCAACAGTACCCGCTGGCTTCTCCCTGAGAGGAATGAGTGGAACTATTCAAGAACAGTCCTGTCCAGACCCCCCAGGTCATGCAGCCATCTCAACAGCAGCCCATGGTCCACAGTAGTGGTGGGACCCCGGGCCCATTACCGGCTACCGGATTTACCGGTTACCGGTTCTACGAAAACCGGATTCCCGGATTAAATCCGGTATGCCGGTACCGGATTTATTTCATTGGTTTCAATGGGGCGCTGTGTCCCCATTGAAACCAATGAAATAAATT
>QEPC01008359.1:2603220-2625654 GCA_003113815.1 Sphenodon punctatus | reverse complement strand
AATTATTTTCTTATATTTCTAGAAAGGGTTGAAAGGAACTGTCATTCAGAGGGGGAGGGTTCTTTCTATACTAGAGGAGCTCAAGACCATCATGTGGTCTATTATTTGAATAGGGTGAGCGTGCACAACCCAGTTGTGAGAATGTTTGGAGCCATCTCGAAGAACCTTCTTTACAAGGTAGCAACCTTCTGATCAGCACTGGGGAGGAGCTGTTTGTAAACAGCCTTATCTCCCAGCCTGATCCAGTGTCCCCACTGCTGCTGCTGCTGCTCTACTAGAAGGCAGAGGCAGGTGAGGGATGGGGTCTGGAGCCACGGAGGGGAGGAAGGAGGAAGAATCACTTTCTGGGGGAGAAGGTGGCTGCAGCCTGTTTCCCAGCCAGGCAAGTGCAAGGCCCCAGCTGGCTGCAGGACCATGTGCTGCTGCAATGTCGCACATGCCTGGGGCCGGCCCTAGCTGCAAGCACCACAAAACAAAAACCCTAACCATGCACATAACTCTCTCTGACTTGGAGGAAAGTGAATTAACCACATGAACTACGGCTAAATTACTGCACCAGAACATAACCCTCTTATCCTGAAAGATGTCCACCCACAGGTGAACCGCAACCACGATGGAAAATAGTTCCACGGTCAAATCCCTCAAAATACCGGAATCCTCCCACTGCGCAGGCCATCTCTCAGCACACCAGCGACACTGAAAATAAATTCCCAACACAGCTGCACCTGCTGCATCAGAGTGAATCTGTAATTCCGCCTCGAGCAAGTACAACCCACGTCACAGGCTAACCCCATTGTGTGTCCTTAAAAACTCCAGCCAAACATCCACATCTTCCCGCATTTCTCTTGTAACCCGGAGGCGATGGTGAGGCAATGATACCATAGTTGTCTTGGCATATAACCGTGACAAAAAATCTCGGCCTGAAGCAACCACATGGCAAGCGAAGCTTAACTTACCAAGTAATGACTGCAGCACTCTTAAGGTTACTTTACTAGCCACTCTACATGCCTGTACCTTGATCTGCAACTTTATAAGCTTAGCCTCAGGAAGCCTAGACAATTCTCTGACTGAGTCTAATTCTATGCCTAAATATGTCATAACAGATGAAAGTCCCATGGTCTTTTCTTCTGCTAAAGGCACTCCCACCAAATTAGCAACTTCCCTAAAGAACCCCAACAAGTCCCCACACTCCGGAGATCCAGCTTCCCCATAAACAAATAATCATCCAAATAATGTGTCACATAACCAGACCGCACCCTTCGATTCACAATCAACTCCAGTGCGGTGCTAAATTTCTTGAAGGCCGTACATGAGATGGAACATCCCATGGGCATAGCCTTGTCATAATAGAACTGACCCCCAAATGAAAACCCAAGCAGGTCAAAGTCCTTAGGGTGGACTGGCAAAAGGCGAAATGCAGATTTGATGTCGCTCTTTGCCATGAGTGCACCCCTTCCACATTCACGAACCAGTTCTACCGCAACATCAAATGAAGCGTAGTGCACCGTGTAAATTTCATGCTTGATAGCATCATTCCAGAAGACCCTCTGGGGTACCACAAATGGTGAATAAGTCTGTACTCCCCAGGGGTCTTCTTGGGAACAATACCTAGTGACGATATTCTGAAGTTGTCCATAGGCAAACTCTGAAACGGGCCAGCGACCCTGCTCTCTAAAACTTGCTTATTTATCTTCTGCTCCACAACTTCCTCCAAACCTATCACTGACTTGAAGTTCCGCTCAGACATATGTTTGCGAACCCCTTGAAAAGGAATCTTAAAATGGTAAAAAAAAAACTTCAGTTACATAACAAGCGACACCCTCTAATGGATAATCGACCAACAATTCCTTAAGAACCCAACACCTAATTAGCATTGGCGTCCTTGTTAGCACCCGCCTGGGGGACACACACACCCTACGGGCTCCACCGCCTGGGAAGGGGCACTTACCCCTCTGTCCCTCACTCTTCCATCTAGGGCAGTTAGAGAAGGGGTGGGGCCCCCCACACTGCAGGTAGGAATGTCTAAACCTGCAACTGGCATGAAAACACCTGGACCCTTTGTTGAAGTCCCAGAATGCCAGCGCCGGACCCCCTTTTTTGGACAGTTCACCACAAAAATTATCCGTTGGCTGTCCACCCTCTTCACTATCACATGGCCGCTGTCTGCCCTGGCCCTGTCTTTTTCCTGTATGCACTCTATCACGGTCATGGTCTTTTACATCCCATCTGACCTCTGGTGTGATTGTGGGTTGCAATGCTGCAGTCAGCTGATCCCCGAGCCACAAACTGGCGGGAAGGCCCAGCACCGGCCCCAAACTGGTGCCCTGTTCCTCCAGAAAGCGGTCACAAAATCCCCCTTAGCGCACAGGGCGTGTAGGGGGTGGGATTATTAGTAAATATCCAGGTAGAACAGAGTTGGCTCTTTTGGACTTAGCACTGGCTGATTCAGATTCTGAAGTCTCTGCCAGTTCCTGATTACAGCCTTTTCACTCAGTCAACTTTTCATGGACTTCAAGCTTCTTATTGAGAATGAGTTATGACACCCAAGTGTTTTATTTTATTATATATTGTTTTATTGTACCATTGTGTTATTTGTATATTTGTACAGGTTGTATAGTTTATTTTACTTTATTGTATTTATTATTCTTTATTAGCGATGACCATTGGTCTTGCTTAACAAATAAATACCATACCTACCATACCATACCCAAGTACTTTTCACAGGTATTAATAAATATCCTCCTAACACCTCTGGTCTACTCTGACCTGTCCCATGAGGAAGAAGAGTATTGTCTCCTTTTTTATGTGGGATACAGGCTGATGTAGTAGCATACCCATGCTTTCACATAATGTTATGGCAAAGCTGGGAATTAAAACTTAGGTGCCCTGAATCCCAGTCCAGTTGTTTAACTACCTTTCCATTTCATGTATGGCTTCATGTTATCTGTGGAAGCCAGCCAAGCTAAGACTTGGTTAAATCACCTCATCAATAAATAAGGTCCTTCCAGGAAACTAATTTAATTTGATTAATCTGGAAGGTCAAGTAAGGTCTATATTGAAATTCAGCAGATCTTTGCATTAGAGGAGCATTTCTTAATTACGTACAGTGCTGGGTAGGTGACCCAGTCAGAGCGAGGCTTTAGACCGAAACCAATACTAGAGAGCATTCAACTGCAATCTGACAGTGACCCTGATTGCTCTGAGATCTATTACACCAACCTGCCAGTGAGGTCAAGATTTAGCTGATTAACACCATATGTATTGATATTTCCATATAAAACTGAAAGGTTGATTAAGTCAAAGTCGGAGAGAAAAACATAGAAACTTAACAAATGAGCCTTGAAGTAGAACCTGGGTTATGGAGCAATGCATACTTTTTATTTCTATTTCACATCAGTGAGGAAAAATGAACACTGGGAGTCAGGATTGACTAAAATGGGGACACATCAAAGCTGAATGTATGATCGGATTCAGTGCTTGACATGTGGTCATTTTTTTTCAGAATACTGAATGGCACCTGGTAAACGTCACTTCCTCTCCATCTATATATTCCAATGGGAACTTCTGCCCATTTATTTTAATGGTTTTCCTGACCCACCCCTCCTGCCACAGGCAGCTTGGGGAGGCTTACAATAGTAACAAAATAAAACCACAATAAAACTAAAACTATATTAAAACAGTAATCCATTAAAACCATTAATAAAAGGACAAAAATAACCCACAAAACCCCATCACAAAACCCAACTAAACCCCATCTAAACCTTACCCCCCTCACCCATCTCCCTCATCAAATGCTTGGCGAAACAGGCATCATTGTGTAAATGAAGGGGGGATCTATGGGGAACTACTGCTGTTTCCTAGCAACAAAATAAAACAACTAAAACCATATTAAAACAGTAATCCATTAAACCCATTAATAAAAGGAGGACAAAAATAACCCACAAAACCCCATCACCCAACCCAACCAAACCCCATCTAAACCCCACCCCCTCACCCATCTCCCTCACCAAATGCCTGGTGAAACAGGCATCATCGTATAAATGAAGTGGGGATCTATGCGGAAGTACTGCTGTTTCCTAGTTTATTACACAGAACATGTTTTGGGTACATAAGATTGACTGAGGCAATTTTTATGGGTACGCCTCTCCTCCCCCGTTCAGTGTTCGAGTGGGTGTGCTGTGGGTGGGGGTCATCCATGTATATGGTTGGCGGTGGGTGAGGGGATGGTTGTCCACTCAGTGTTTGTCCATGTGAACACCAAGCAGGATGGGTGGGGGTGCATGCATGCTCCCACACAATACCCACCTCCACCCATCGCACACCATCTCCACCCATGGAGCTCTCCAGAAAACCAGAGGAGGCTCCGTGGGTGGAGGTGGGTGGTTGTCTGTTTAAACAGACACACGCCCACCTCCACCCACCGCAGCAAAACACCCATCCTCTCACCCACCTCTGTCTGTGTAAAGACAGCCAAATCAACTAATTAATTTTAGAGGACTGCTTTCAATGGCAGGAAGAAACAACCTCTAATCCCTTTGAGAACTTTTACTTATAGCCTACCCTTCCCACCTGCTTCCTCACTGGAGATACTACAGTTTGAAGCATAGAGCATTTAATCAGAAGAAAACCTTTGTTAAAGTTAAATTAGAGTGACTGATAACACTGTGGGATTTATAGTTCATAGCAACAGCCAGGTGCTCAGACAGCATTATTGATGTGTTATCATGACACAGAGTGAAGAAAACTTAGCAGGGCGGCAGGGACATGTTCCCTGTGTTTATTGATCTGCAGTCTCCTATGGAAAATACCACATTTCTGAATTTCTTGAGTGGTTTTATTGATGTAGCTGCTACCAGAATGAGATCTAAACTTCAACCATCAAACTGATTTGTCTTGTCAGATTTGAAACTCCACTATTCTCATTCCAAACAAGAAGAAAGGGTGTGGGGGAGGGAATGAAAGCCTCATGCAGTTTCACTGCCCCATTCAGGTCTTGCTGGGTGAGGAGCTGAAAGAAACGCAGACAGCTAGTTTGCACTGAACACACTTGGGAAGCATGTCACAGTCAATACAACATATGATTATGTTGAATATTATGAATATGAGAGCAGAGCAAAATGATAAGAATTGTTAACATGGCTATCCTGACAACAGCGGAGCTGTCATTCCAAATCGCCACCCTTTTGCAATGGCAATAACATGCAAGCCTACGGCAACTCCAATCTCTAGAATACTAGTGTTTCTGGAATGATCCCAGCCACACTGTTTGGGAGTGTGTTGTGTTTGTAGGGATGGGCGAACGCGGTTCGGAAGTTCGGAGTTCGGCCCGAACTCGGCCTGTTTGGATGACTGAACATGAACTGACTGAACCGAACTCAATTCTGAACGTCGAAATGATCAAACAGTTCAGTCAGTTTGGATCGTGTTCGGGTGAGTTTGGGTGGCAAAAAAAGGGTCACTGGAAGGTCAAACGTGACAGGGAGGGGTAGTCAGCTGAGGAGCAGTCTTCCAGGCACCAGGGGGTGAAGAGGCATGGAGTAGCAGCCAGCCTGCCCAATCACCATCCTTTTTGGCCTCAGACCACTGGCTTCACAGCCTGCAATTGGCCACGGGCTAGGCTGCACGGAGTCGATGGGACTTGCGGTGAGGCGGGCGCAGCAAGAAACAAAACTGTCTGCCTCCCCCCCTTCCCAACACCTTCTGATCTAGTCACTGTTCCTGAACACCAGGGGTGGAGAGGCTTGGAGTAGCAGCCAGCCTGCCCAATCACCATCCCTTTTCGCCTCACACCACTGGCTTCGCAGTCTGCGATTGGCCATGGGCTAAGCTGCACGGAGCCAATGGGACTTGCAGTGAGGCGGGCGCAGCAAGAAACAAAACATTGCCTCCCCCCTTTCCAACACCTTCTAGCTAGTCACTGTTCCAGAAAAGCAGGCGTTTCAGAAGGTTCCCTCTCTCCCAGCAGTTTTTGTTCCTTCCTATTCCAAATCCATTGCCATCCTCCTCCTATTTCACCCATCCAACCCATTTACCTCCATCTTATCATTTATTTAGATTATATTAGATAGATTTAGGTGTTATTTTTTGTTTTTACCCCTCCCTGTGTTCCTTGTTTTCAATCTTCCTCCCTCCCTCCTCCCTCCATTGAATCCTTTCCCTCTCCCTCTTATTCCATCCCTGATTCCCTTCCGCTGTTTTAAGTTTCGGATTTATTTAAATTAGGATTATTGTTAGATTGATTTTCATTTCAGCTTTGTACCCCTCCCTGTGTTCTTTGTGTTTCCCCCTGTGTAATATTGTATTACACAATATTGCAGGATGGGGCGGTATAGAAATCCATTAAATAAATAAAATAATAAATAAATATAGAGATAGATAGTTATTAGATAGATACTTACTAGATAGATATACATAATACTTAGCTTACTTATAGAGATAGATAGACATACAGTGTGTTTGTAGGACAAGGCCTTTGTAGTTAATTATTAGGATATTCCATTTAGTTCAATAGGTTTTAGAATAGTTAATANGCAGGAGGGGGTGGGGTATAAAACTAGTAAAATAAAATAAATAAATATGTCTAATATATATCTATATCTAATCGATACTACCTAACTATCTATAATGTACAAAGGGGAGACGGGCAGGGAAAGGGAGAAGGTAAAATGTAGGGTATGAGGAAGGAAGGGTATTGGTGGTAATACAATGAGGACTAGGGAGGATTTTTTGTGTGTAAGCACCACAGTTCTGTAAACGCAACCTGACAAGCAGAGCTCTCACAGAATGGAGAGAAAAACCATGGCCCTCCCATTTTAAAGGGTTGCAGTGCCCTCCCCAAGAGCCCCCCTGATTGGTTGTGGGAGGCAGCAGGCATTCAACAATCGCAGAGTGCCATGAGACTGCTGGGGCCTGCTTGCGCTGCTCATTGGCTAGTAATACATCCATCAGATACTGCTCAGCTGCTCGCCTCTCCCAACACAGGCACAGTTCAAAAGTTCAGCCATGTTTATGGCTCCAAGATGTCTGCTCCCTCCTCCCCTCTCCACATTTTCCCTCCAAAACCCAACTGCCACAGCACTAATAATAATGATAACGACATTGACATTTTTGTTTGTCGTTATCATTTTTGTTGTTTTTGTTATCATTTTTGTTATTGTTTTCAATATCAATGTCAATGTCGTTGCCTTTATTCTCAGTTGTCGTTGTCGTCATTATCGTTATTCTCGGTTGTCGTTTTCATTATTGTTATTGTAATAATGAAAATGACATGCACACCACTACAAAATACCAATGAACACTCACAGGTGCTCCCGAAGGTCAGTATTTCCCTCTGGAATGGGAACACTTGCTCTCGTCTCAGCCCTATTACAGGTTGGTATATTGGAATAAAACCTCCCAAAATTAGTATTGGTGGGGGAGGGAGGGGAAATCAGCCTGGAGGAGACATTCTGGGACTGGAAGTCAACATTCCAAGATGGAAAACCACATAACCAGTATTAAGTTGAAAAATCAGTACCAGAAGTCAAAATCAGCAGCAGACAATCCAGGGCACTGGGTACCATTTAGTCCCCAATGTCATGTCAATTTGGGTACTGGAAATTCGACGGCTATACCTGTTTTTGAGTGTACACATTTCAGCTCTACACAATACCTTTCCTCTGGCAAACTCACTACATGTTCTTTAATCTGTCTTTGTCACATAGCAGTGCATTCAACACAACTGCTGGTATACCTATATTTGCCTTATTCCTACGTATCTCCCTCTAATTCAGCATGGTATTTCCCACAATGAAAAGGGCCTGGAGAAGTGATCTTATGGTATTCCTGCGTACATTTTTCTGGAAGTAGCATGGAGTGGAAGAGGGAGTGGGCAGTTGCTGAAGAGCAGTGCCTAAGGTCAGTGGGGCCGATCCAATGACCCATGGATCCTGCGTGCACCCCCGTTGCCAGCACACTGTGCCACACAGAAAGGAAATTGTGCTCATACACGCATAGGTGAAGGATCCGTAGGCCATCAGATTGGCCCCACTGTCTGTTAGGCAGCCATTCAGCAGCACTGGAGTCAGAGACCACTGAAACAGCAATGTTTGAGTGATGCTTCAGGACTTGAAGATCTCACTCCTAACTTCTTTGTTTGTTAATTTATTTATTTATTTACATTTCTTAGCTTCCCCCTTATGCCCATGGCATCTCGGGGAGGCTTACAACATATAAGGCTTTTGGCGAGGGGTAGGGGTGTGGGGTGCTTCCCCACATATTGTAATTTTAAATTGTTTTAAATGTTTAAATATTTTTATTGAATGTTGTTTGCCACCCTGGGCTGCCCGGAGGGCAGGAGGGGCAGGATATAAATAAATAAATAAATAAATAACAGTGAATACAATAACAATAAAACACACAATTTAAAACATCTAAAAATCCACCTAAAAACAACCACCCCCAAACCTTTTATCCTGTCCCCCCCTCCCCTCCTCTGAATGCCTGGGAGAACAGCCAGGTTTTACAAGCCCAGCGGGAGGCCAACAAACTCTGGGCCAGACGGGCTTCCTCTGGAAGGGAATTCCAGAGTCGTGGCCTAGCCACTGAGAATGTCCTCTCCATTGTGACTTCCCACTTTATACGGGGGACCTCCAGGAAGGCACCCCCGGTGGACCAAAGGGGATGCTCTGGAATGTGGATGGTGAGGTGGTCACTGAGGTATGAGGGGCTAAGGCCATGTAGGGCTTTATAGGGCAAGACCAACACCTTGAATCTGGCTCGATACGCTATAGGCAGCCATTGCAGCACACGGGTGAGGCATTTCCATTGGCCCATCCCCATAAGGAGATGAGCCGCTGTGTTCTGCACCAGCTGCAGCCTCCAAACCAGCATCAAGGGAAGCCCCACGTAGAGCGCACTGCAGTAGTCTAGCCTCAAGGTAATGAAGGCATGGATGAGGGTGGCCATGTTGGGTCTGGAAATATATGGACACAGCCTCCGCACCAGATACGGCTGGCAGAAGACAACCTTGGCCACCACCTCCACCTGCCGATCTAGGCGGAGATCTGGGTCCAACAATACCCCCAGACTCTGAACCTGCTGGGCTACAGGAGGGTGGACCCCCTCTACGAGGGGAGCCAAAACCTCCCTCGCCATACCCACCACCATCATCTCAGTCTTATCAGGATTGAGCTTCAGTCTGCTCTGCCGTAATCAATCTGCCACAGCCTCCAAACATTGGGACAGCACCAAGACAGCAGGACCTGAGTCGGTTGAAAAGAGAGGTAAAGTTAGGTGTCATCAGCATATTGGTGACAACGCACACTAAACCTCTCACGATCTCCCCTAAGGGCTGTATGTATACATTAAACTATAGTGGAGACAAGATGGAACCTTGCAGAATGCCACAATCCAGGGCCCAGGGGCTAGAAGACTCAGCCCCCAGGACAACCCATTGGCTTCCCCCCGAGAGGAATGACCGGAACCATCCAAGGACAGTCCCGTCCAGACTCCCTAGGGCTTTCAACCATCACAGCAGCAGCTCATGGTTAATTGTATCAAAGGTGGCCGAGAGATCTAGCAGGACCAGAAGTGTTGAACGTCCTGAGTCCATCTCCCGGCAGAGATTGTCCACCAAGGCCACCAGCGCCATCTCTCTGCCATAGCCAGGGCGGAAACCCGATTGAAATGAGTCAAGGAAACCAATGCTGTCAAGGTGAACCTGGAGCTGCAGTGCCACAGCCCGTTCAATAACCTTCCCTAAAAAGGGAAAGTTAGGGACAGGCCGGTAACTGGTGAGTGCGTCCACATCCAAAGATGGCTTCTTCAGCAGGGGGAGCACCATGGCCTCCTTGAAACTGGGGGGAAAACTCCCCTGCTGAAGGGACGCGTTGATTACCCTTGCCAGCACCGTCCCCAATGTCTCCCTGGAGGCTTTCACCAACCAGAACAGGCATGGATCTAGTTCACAACTCGTGGCTCTAACAGACCCCAGGACATACACAGCATTGGCTTGCGTCACTTCCTGAAACTTTTCCCAAGAAGATGGACCAGACAGGGCCTCCATTTCCTCGTGCTCCACCTCCACTGCCCGTAATCCATTGTCGAAGTTGCTCTGGATCTGAGCAATCTTGTCTGCAAAGTAGGTGGCAAACTCCTCACAGCGGTTCTGTTACCCTTGTCCATTGAGTGGGGGTGCATAAGAGGACATTTTCAGTTGGTGCCCCCATTTTGTGGAACGCCCTTCCCGTCAAATGGGTCATTTGCGCCCATCTTGGGCATCTTCCAGAGGCAGTGCAAAACCTTTTTATTTGAAAGAGCATTGGACAGGCGGAGATAAATAGAATTTGTGTGGGTTTCTGAGTAGGTTTGTATGGAAGGGAGGGAGTTTGGGTGTGTGTGTAATTGTTGAATGTTATCGTTTTTTATGAATTGTGAGCCACCCTGAGCTTTGTGGGGATGGTGGCATATAAATTCAAACAATAATAAATAAAAATAAATCAGAAAACTATGTATGGGGAATTTAATCTTGCCTTTAGAATAATCAAATAATACACAACATTTGTGATTTTTGCAAGCAAGCCTTTACACTGGGTGGCAAATGGATTATTAGGGAGCACAGGAGGTGTAAGGATTTCACACAACATTCACAGTGTGGGATTTGTTGTCACTACCCACTCTAATGGAGTATTGTGTGAATGAGTCCTAACATGTCTATTTTATGTTCTGTACAGCGCCAGGTACATCGCTGGCGCTATATAAATGCTAATAATAATAATAATAGGAAGAGGAAGAATGTTGATCCACAACATCCTGGGAACCCAGAGGAGGGGAATAATCCTGATTCTAATGCTTGCCCATTGCTGAATTTAAGCAATTTAGCTCTTGTATAAGTGGTAGCAGGAGCTGGCATTTTAAAAAGTGCATGCACAAAGCAATGTAAACAGACATAGAAGCTGAAGGTGTGAAATACATCTTTAATTACATAAATTACCTGTTAAGTTGATGATAATAATGGTAAATATGTTTCTCTTGCTACTTCTTTAGATAAAAATTATGCCACGGGCTGTAGTTCATGGATTTCATGGAAGACTAACTTTATCCTGACACTTCTGAGATTTCTATTACTCTTGCTGTACTATTACCAAACAGACATGTGTTCTTAGCTGCTAATTTGCAATGCAGATCAAAGAGTGTTCACTTCAGCTGCAAGACTTCAGTCTTTTGCCAATAGCTTAAATGTTCATTTAAAAAATACTTCATGTTTAAGAAGACTTTAAAAGTGAATGCAACAGAACTCGTTAAGGGAGAATTTCAGTGTAATGTACAAGATATTCTAATCACCATAGCTAATTACAAAGAAGAGTAAATAAGTTTAGAAAGATGCTTTCAAAAGGGCCTTTGATACAGTGAAACAGGATAATGATTAAAGAGGAAGGGAAAAACTTAATAGATCCAAAATAGGGCTGAAAGAATTGGTCTTTCCTCACAAATGCATTGGAACTTGAGAAATAAAAAAACGAATTTTGAATCTGATAATCAAATAGATCTTCCACCTACAGACCTAGGTTGCTTTTAGACGAGACGGAATTAGAAGTGACGAGGGACAAGATCACATGCATTCAAGGTGGTCATGCATTGTTTACCAATCAAAAACTAAATACCTCAATATGTGAGGTATTTAGTTCGCGGTCAGTAAACAATGTGCAACCACCTTGAATGTGCATGCGCTAATGGTGGTATGGAAACAAATGAGGATTATTCGATATACACATATATTTTAAAAATATTTTAATATCTATTTAAATGTATCCATCTGTAATATTCTACTATTTACTGGATTTTGCTTTCTGGCATAATGTGCCAGATTCCTCCAGTCTCCCAGTACATTATAAAGAACCGTATAGTGCAAGACTGGATGGAAAAAGAGTGGGGGTGGAGAGCTAGAGTTGAATGATGTCAGCATACAAGTGATACTGGAAGCCATGAAATTCAACGACTCGGTCCCTGGGCAAATTAATTGAGGCTTTTTCTACATGAGCCTGAGGCAGTCTCCTTTCTTGCAGTTTTCAGAGTCCGCAAGAAAAGAAGCTTGGGCAGGGGAGAGACGCTCCCTCGCTGCTACCGGAGGTCATGGGCCGCTATTTTAAACAGCAGGCACCAGCAGCTAGCACTTCTTGGAGATGCTGCCTTGTAAAACCTGGAGTGTGGAATTTTTGTACAGCTAAAGAAATTTCCAGACATACTTTTCAAGCAAACCTCATGTGCTAAATTTGCAAATCTTCCCAGAAATCCATGTTTGCACATTCAAATTTGTATACATCACTGAACTTTAATTTCAATATGAAATATTTGCTTTAGCTCTGCTTAGTACTACAAGCAGTAAAAAGCTTTGTGGCCTTAATACGTCTGCATGTCCTCATCGTAAGGAAAACACAATGTAAAGTAGGCATTTGGTAAATTTTGTCAATTAGAATACTTTTGCTTATTTGAAATGCAAATAGTGATTGATAATTAATATTTTATTGAAATGCATATAATGATTAATAAAAATGTGATGAAAATGAGGTGGAAATATCTCGATTCCCCCTCTCCAACATCTCTAATTAAGAATGGAAACAAGGAGATAGAAGTGAAACCAGGAAGTTCTTCTGTCAGCAAATCTTTGTCTGTGCAGACAGGCCTTTTGTAGAGAGTGCCAGAGCTTTTCCATCATGCCACACCCATGATTTCCATAAGAATTAAACATACTTGACCAGATGTTTTTCATGCAAGCAGTTTCATTTAAGCCCAATACTTAATCTGATGATTTTGACACATAAAAATTGTTAAAGCTGAATTTGAAAACGTTATTAAAAAAGCAAAAACTGTTTAATACACTGAGTCAGTTGTCAAGTATTAGAGATGGGACTTTTGGCAAATTTTCTTTATCGGTTGTATATTGGTATCAGACCATTTTTCAGATCTATTGAATTAATCGGTATCCGATCTTTAACATTATACTGATACCAATAATGAAAAAGAACCAATATTGCCAATACCAAGAATTACTTGTATTATTGGATTAGAACCGAGAGGATCATTGGGTGATTTCAGATGTTACGAGATCACGCTGAACCACACTGAACCATGCTCAACCCCCCCGCGGGGCCAAAGGGCCCTGAACGTCTGAACGGCGTGCGCCAGATGTTCATCACGCTCAATACCCACATGGGGTCAGTTTCAACCACGCTTCCCGGGCTAGCCGGGGGAAGGTCCCGGGAAGCGTGGTCAAACCAACCCCCACAGGGAACCAAGCAAAAGTAACGTCTGGACGCCAATCCCCCAGCGGAACCAAAAAAATGGAGCCCCGGCCGGGGACGAGGCACGCAGCGTCGCTGCCAGGCAACCAGCACCAACACAAACACCGGAGGGAGATTTAAAGCGAGAGCAGCAGCAAGCAAGCGTGGCGGGATGGAGCGAGGAGGGAAGCGGAAGAGACCGGAGGCACGAGCAGCGACAGCGGCGGCACAGGAGGCGGAGGACGTGCAGCCAGGCCCAGCGATGCAGGCGGAGGGGGCACAGGTGCAGGAAGGGGGCACACGGGAGCACCCGACCAGGGAGGCGCCCCGGGAACACCAACCACAGCTGCAGCCGGGTCGCGCCGCCCCGGGGACAGCGGCCGGAACAGGCCCACAGGAGGCACCCAGGAAACGGGTAAGGGCACCCACTGGGAGGGGAACAGGGGGCACAGGGGAACCCCCTGTGGAGGGGGCCGGGGGGACCCCGGGCGGAAGGCAGGGGGGCAGGGGGACCCCGGGCGGAGGGCAGGGGGGCAGGGGGCCCCCGAGAGGGCCCACACCCTCACCCAGCAACCAACCACCCCCCTTCCCCCCCCCAGACACGAAAGTCGGCCCGGGCGGACGAGCCCCAGGAGGAGCCCGGCCCCCGGCCCCTGGAGGCGCACCCCCAGGAGGAGGTGGAGGAGGAGCACAGGCAGGTGCAGCAGGAGCTGCACCGGGAGGAGGAACAGCAGGGGCCCAGCCGGAGGAAGGCCTATCACAGAGGGGGACAGTGGGGCCTCCAGGAGACCCGGGACTTCATACGGATCTGGGGGACCCTCGAGTACCAGGTGGAGCTCGCAATAAACCAGCGCAACGAGCATGTCTACCGGGACATCGTGCGCGACATGGAGGCGGCGGGGCACGAGCGCACTGTCAACCAGTGTCGCTCGAAGGCCAAGGAGCTCAAGAGGGGGTACAAGGCCCTCAAGGACAATAACAGCCGCTCCGGCCACGGGGCCCGCACCGCCCCCTACTACGATGCCCTGGACCGCATCCTTCACATGAAGGGCTCCATAGTTGCCCCACGCCTGGTGGGCAGCGCTGTGGTCCAGGGCAGGGAGCGGGCCGAGGTACCCCCTCCCCTCGCCGCCCGCCCGGTAGACACGAGCTCAGGGGACCCCCACCCCCAGGAGGACCACCCGGGACCCGCAGAAGCCCCAAGGCCCCCCCCCAGCAGCAGCCCGGAGACATCCCAACGCCGGGCCGGCCAGGCGGAGTCGGAGGTCGGCACCTTCACCACCCTCAGCCAGTGGTCCCAGGGGGAGCACTCCCAGGGTGAGGCGCCGGCCTCCGAAGGCTCGGAGACGGACATAGAGGGTAAGCGGGCCCCCAGGGCAGGGGGGGGCACGACCAGGGGGCCGGTGGCAGGGGCGGGGGTGGGGGCCCTGCTGCAGGGGCCACAACCAGCCCCCTTCACCCGCTCCCCCCTCTCCCGCCCGCAGGACATGGGGAGCCCCAGGACCGGGCCAGCGAGACGGTGCAGGCCCCCGCGGAGGGCACAGGAGAGCAGGTGCCGGACCCAGGTAAGGCGGGAGGGCTGGGATTGCGGGAGGGCCCCCCGGGCGCCAGCCCAGGGGGGCCTCTGGCCTCAGTGGGGGAGGGGGGGCAGGGGGCCCCGGGACCCGACCCCGCTAGGGGACAGGGCCCTGCACTGACCCACCCGCCCATTTCCACAGGGCAGCCCCCGCGCGCGGCGCCTCCGCCGGCCGCGGCCCCAGCCCAGCGGATGCGGGAGTACCGGGCGCGGGTCCGCAGGCGCAGGGAGGAGCAAGCGGAGGACATCGTCCGCAGGGCGGAGGAACAGGGGGAGCGCATGATCGCCTCCGTGGACCGCATGGAGGCGGCCATAGAGCGGTCCATGGAGAAGGCCCTGGAGACAGACCGCCGGCTGGAGGCGGAGGTGCGCCTGGAGCGGAGGCGGGAGCGCCGGGAGCACCAGCGGCAGCAGGGGCTGCTCAGGGGCCTCCGGCAGGACATACAGGGCATGGTGCGGGAGCACAGTGCCAAGATGGACAGGTCCCACGACATTGGGACCTCCCTGCTCCTGCATGCGGGCACCATGTGTGCCTACGTGATGGCCGGCGCACCTCCGGGCGCCCTGCCCGCCCAGGTCCCCATGCCGGGCCCCTCGGCGCCCCCGGGCCCAGCCCTGCCGCCCCTGGCGCCCCCCCGGCCCCAGGGCCCTCGCATGCGCCTCCCAGTGCCCCCGGGCCTCCGGAGGGTCCAGCCCCCCCGGGGCACGACCGGGGCACCGGGCACAGCTGCCCATCCGCCGCCCGGCCCCCTGCCGGGGCCGGGACCGGCCCAGGACACGGCAGGGGACACGGACAGTGGGGGGGAGGGGAGCTCCCAGAGCTCGGTGGGCCCAAGCGGCCGCACGAGGGGTCGGCCCAGGAAACGCGGGGGGATGGTGGGAAGGGGGGGGAGGGGGAGGGCCACATGAGGGCGGGTGGTGGACGGGGTCACGGGGACGGGGGTGGGGAGGGGGCACAGGGTGATTGTGTGCACTGTGTGGGCAATAAAGTGTTGTAAAGAGACAGTTGTCCCCGGCCCGTTTGTGGGGGGGACAGGGCTGTGGGACCGCGTGTACAGGGGCATGGGCACGGAACGGGGGGTGGGGCCCCCAGGGGCGGGAAGGCCCTCACAGCGGGCCCCCCCGGGCGATGTGGGTTGCAAGGGCGTTCCGGATCCTTTTGGCATACCGGTACTCCCGGGGGTTCCCTGCGTTCACGTACAGGGGAACAGGACCGGGGGGCCGGTGGGGCTCGGGGTACTCCAGGGCCGCCCCCTCGGTCTCGCACACATTGTGCAGAACGCAGCAGGCACCGATCACCAGGGCGGAGGTGGGGACGGTGAAGTCCAGGCGGCCAGCTAGACTCCTCCAGCGCTGCTTCAGGGCCCCGAAGGCACGCTCCACCACGGTCCGGCTCGCACACAGGTGGGTATTGTATACCTGCTCCGCAGGGGGGCTCGGGACAGGGTAGACCTTCATCAGCCAGCGGGTCAGGGGGTAGGCGGGGTCCCCCAGGATGCAGGGGGGCATGGGAACACCCTCGATCCACCTCATGCCCATGTCCGCGAAGTCCCCCCGGTACATGCGGGCATAGAAGGGGGAGATGGTCATGATCCTGGCGTCGTGACTCCGGCCGGAGTTGCCCGTGTAGATGTCTATGAAGCGGGCCCGGTGGTCCACCACCCCCTGCAGGTGCAGGGAGTAGTATCCGTGCCGGTTCACATACTCCAGGGCCTCCCCCGCGGCCGGGCGCAGGATCTCGATGTGTGTGCCGTCCACGGCTCCGATGCAGTTCGGGAAGCCCCCGGCCGCGAAGCCAGCCATCACAGCGCCCTGGTCCAGGAGCTGGATGGTCCTGTCGAGGAGCACGCCCTCCACAGCCTCGCACACATCCCGCACGATGCAGGCGACCGTGCTGAGCCCCACCCCGAAGTGCTGGGACACGGAGCGGCAGGAGTCGGGCGTTGCGAGGGCCCAGACCCCTATGGCCACCCGCTGGACCATGGGGATGGGCTCCCGCATGGAGGTGTGCTGCCGCTCCAGCCAGGGCGCGAGGAGCTCCGCTAGGCGCAGCAGGGTGGCCTTGCCCATCCGGAAGTGGGACCCCCACTCGGCCTCCCCCCAGTGGGCCTGGGCCCGCTCCCACCAGGCCTGGGGCCGCTCCGTGACCCATAGGCTCCGCGCTATGGGCATAGCCAGCAGCGCTGCCCGGCGGAGGGTCTGCGTTGCCCAGCGGAACCGCCTCGCGGCCCCTCGGAGCGCAGCGGGCCGGGTGAGGCTCCGGCAGGCGGCCAGCCACGCCCCCCAGGCCCGGCGCCGAGCCCTGAGCCGGCCACGGACTCTCCTGCGGGCCTGCTGGCCCCGGAGGCGCACGCCAGCCCGCAGGGCCAGGACATAGCGCAGGCGGACGGCCAGGTGCACCCTCTCGGTCAGGAGGCACAGCTGCTCAGTGTGGTCACGGTGCCACTCAGCCGCGAGCGCGAGGAACATCCAGTTCCCACCTGCCCTATCGCGCTCCATGGTGCTGGGGCCCCGGTGGGGGCTGGGAGCGCTTATGGCGGCCCGGTGCTGGTGGCTCCGCCCGGGGGTCGGCCTCGCGGGCCTGCGCGCGCCCTGTGCCGGTGCGTTCCGGCTGCTCCCGCCCCCAGCACCCCGGGCCCCCTCCCCTCGCTGTTTGTAGCGGGATGGCCTTGAAGGTGCGATTAGGCAGACAGAGAGCTCGCTGTTGTTCTCTGCAGCTGTGCCGGGCCCGCACCCCACGCCTCGCTCTGTTGTGCTACAATGTTGCGGTGCGGGCCCGTGTTCCCTGTCCCGGGGGCCGGGCCGAGCCTCTCCCGGCCCTGGGCAGTCTGTGTGCCCTCCGGGCTCCGTGTCCCATTCCCTGTTGTGCTGGACCATGGCTGGCTGCCCATCCATGGGGCTCCCGCTGTCCGGCCCCCAAGGGGCCCCCCATATCTGGGCCTTCCGCGAGACCATGTCTCTGTGCGACCTGTGGCACACCCCTGCCGTGCAGCTGCTCCTGGCCGGGCCGGGGAGCCGTGCAGGTGCCTACGAGAGCCTGAGCTCCGGGCTCCGTTACTTTGGCCATGTGGTGAGCGCCCGTGATTGCCGGCTGCATGCGGAGGCCCTGGGGCTGGCTCGTTTCCCCGAGGGGCGCATCCCGGAGGTGCTGTGCGCCCATGTGCCCTGGAGCGCCTCTGAGACCGTGTCAGCGCTGGTGGTGTGTGGTCTGGGCGCCTACTCGGAGTGCCTGGCCGAGGGTGGCCCTGCCTTGGCCGTGAGCTACTTCTCCTGTGTTCACGGGGCCCGTGGGTACCAGCGCACCCGTGGGGCGGCGTTCCAGCGGCTTCTGGAGCTGGGGCATCTTCCGTGGCCCCCTTCTGCTGCCTGCTGTGTGCCGGAGCCCTCCGCGGTGGAGATGTCATCCCTGTTGGCGGTGTGGGCGCGTGTGGATGTGCAGCTGGCCCTCACCATGCCCGATCCCTTCGAGGCCTACTACCTGATCGCCCACTACATGTCCTTGCAGGGGTACCGCCGGGGCATGCTGCACTGGCCCCACCTGGTCCACCGGGCGGGCCACCCGGGCCCTCGGGCCAGCGGGGCCCCCGGCAGCGGCCCGTGAGCCCCGCGTCGCTGGCCTGCCCCCCCCGGCGTGGTGCCCCCGTGTGGGCTCCCGCCCCGGCCCGGGGGGGGGGCCTGGTCCCCGCTGGCCGCTCCCGACCTGCGGACCCCACCTCGGTGAGCTCCCGCCCGCCTCGCTGCTTGCTGCTGCCCCTGGCCGTGGTCCTGGGCCCCCTCCATCCCCGTGACTCCGTGGGTGCTGCCTGAGCGTCGCTGGTGCTGCGGAGGAGCACCGCTGGACCCGGCTGCCCTGCCTGTGCCAGCCTTTGACTGTGGGGCCCCCTTCCTCCTCCTCCTGGCGCCCCTCCGCCGGCCTCGCTGTGCTTTGGGGGCCCCCAACGTGCCTTGCTCCGGGGGTCCCCCCCCCCCCTCCGAGACTGCCTCTGTTCCTGTGGGGGCACCTCCTTGGACTGGACTGGACTGGGGTGGTGTGGGGGTTGCTGCTGTCCGTGCCTTGCCCCGTGGTGGTGCCCCCCCCCTCCCTGCCGGTGTTCCGGGTGGGGCGTTCCGGGCGCCCCTTCCCCCCTTCCCGGCCTTTCCCTGGTGTGAGTGTGTGTGCCCGGGCGTGTGGCCGTGCATTGTGCCCCGCTGCGGGACCGCTGTGTGAGCCGGCTGTCAGCCTGTTCTCGCTCTTCCCCCCTCCCTTCCCGTTTCCCTTGTGTGGGCGTTCCCTTGAGTGCCTTGTGGCTTCGTTTGCCCTCAGTCGGCCATGTCTGTGTCCCGCCCCTGCCCGGTGCCTTGTGGGGGTTTAGCGCCCGCCGGGGGTTCGGCTGCACGTCTGTTGTGCTGCCACGGGCCGTGATGGTGCGGCCCGGTTCCGGGCCGTGGTGCCGTTCCCGGCACGTCTGTTTGGGTCGTTTTCCAACCCCCGGGCGTGGTTGCGCTGTTCGCCCCCCCTGGTGGTTCGCTGTGGTGAACCGGCCGCCCGTAACGTCTGAAAGTACCCATTATCAGCCACTCTTGGTTCTCAGCAATACCGATAGTCCCACCCCTACCAAGTACACATGTAAGGCTCAAAATGACAAACATTTCTGTTTTATAACAGAAGAGTTGAATTTGTTTGGTTTTAAGGGAGAAATACAGAATGCTGGGACTGGAAAAAATATTCTACATAAATTGGTGGGATATTGTGATATTTATACCCCTTTGTTTTTACAGAACATTCCTCTTTCAACTCCACTTGGTCAGATATTGATTCAATAGCCACTTCTTATGGAACCCATTGTTTATTGTTAAGGCCATAAGAATTACTGGAGTAAGGAACTGACTTGGAGAGCTACCCCTTAAGAGCAAGTGTTATAAGAGTTCTCAGAATGGAAAGAATATAATAATTGATAACTCCGGAAAGGTCCCCTGTACTAGAAATCTCATCATATAATCTAATATTTTTTAAAGGTTAAGACTTTTACTGCAGAGGTTAATTGGGTAACAATCTTTATTTACTTAAAGACTCCACAGCAAACACATGGCTTACCATGATGTAAATGGTTTTACTGTAATTCCACCTATAAAAGCTTCAGACAGAATTAAGCTTCATCAAGCAAATTGACATTTATGCCATTCTAGACTTCTTCTTTTTTAATGACAAGCTGTTGACATCTAGGAGAAGAAGCCAGAGATGTCCATGCGGAAAGCTGAGAACCTGCCTAGTGCTGCAGCCTCTGAGCTAAGAAAGTTGAAAAGACATCTCTGTCACCATGGTAACAAGAAAGCATTTCCCCCACTTTCCATTAGCTTAAATGCTATATCTCTCCCTCTGTCTCCCACCACTATATCAGAGATAAATTAGACAGAATACATTAGCCTTAGAAAATTCTACAGTGAATTCTACTGGAGTGACAAGTGCATTTGCTTACAAATGTGGAAAAAAATAGATTAAAATTTAATAATAAAAGTAATTTGTTTTAGAAAATCCATAATCTTTACAAGAGTAAATCAAATTATTAATTCACCTTGTATCCTGTCCTCTTCCTTTTTATTAAAACATATGAGCACCCCACACCCCCAGAAACACTATGCCCCCACACGTCTGTCACACATCACCATCCGCACGCACACACAAACCTGCACAGCTGGAGTTGTGTTAATGAGTGTCAGGTCCAGATCAGATGCTCATTTCATATCCTGCCCAGGAACATCAGTTGTCATGGTGATTTGATGTCTGTCTTTATTACAGTGGTTGCTTTTAAGTACAGCAGCTTCACTTGATCCTTCTTTGCTGCACAGATCTTTTCTCTAATAAGGAAAGGACCCAGTGACTTGCTAATTGTTCTAAAGTTCACCACAGATGACAAGAAGGGCCCCACACTGCCTTGAATGCAGGTGAAATTCTGTTACTCCCTGTCGAAACTGCATAGGTAAACTGATGAGGCTCTCTATAGCTGTGGAATGTGTTTTCCGGTCTTGATTTTTATTACAAATGTATTGGTTTGCCGTCATCAAGGTAAAAGAAAACCATGAGCATACAAGCTCACAGAGAGTCTTGTGGTGCGCGCATCTGACTAAGACCATATCTCAGTTGGAGTTCTAAGTACCATAATACAAAATACACTATAAACCAATATTAATGATGAAGTTAAATTAATCATCACAGAGGCACACCAGGTCAGTGGAATTATCCAAACTAGTCTGGAATTAGATGAAATTATATTTCCTAAGGCACACTCTAAGGACACCTTTTGCTAGGAAGGAGCTTTGTGCTAATTGTGACAGCTGTGTGGAAGAAGAATTGGATTCCCCAGAGGGGAAGAAAACATGTACCAGTTCCTCACAAATTCCCTGTTGACCTCCCACTGCCCATCTGTGATGGCATTTGAGATGGTGGGGAAAGGAAGAGAAAGAGAAGATGATGCACATTTTTGGTCCTTGATGCCAGTGGCCCAAATAGAAAACCTCACAAGAGTCTAGTTTATTCTGTATGAATGGACTAGCACTGTTGATAAATGAATGTCTCATATTTCTTCCCAGGCTTGCTTTAGCACTTGTGACCTTATTCTCCTAAGTGGGAGGTTCTTCTCCACTCTCAAACATAAATGTTATGTTGTTCATCTAGTGAGTAATGAACTCTTGGGTACTGGACACAAAACCTTATACTAGAGTGCCTGACTGTACTCAACATAAGTTAAATATATCTCAACTACTTTAACAAGATGACTGCTGAAGTCTCTGGGCCTGTTTTAAGGTGTAATCCTTTATAGGATATAGACTTCCTTAATGAAAGTGTCTATATTGTATATTGTAGATGCATCAAGGATAATCACAACAGATGTGTCAGTTTCACTCTTTAGACTAGGTTTTTCACTTCCTTATGCTAGATTAACGTCAGGTAAACACAATATGTGACAGTAACCCCATCTGGGGTTCTCTTGCCTGAGGGCCACTGTCACGTTTGTTATCGGGATGCCAGATGTTTACTCAGACTGACCCCGGGTGTATTTGTGGCTAGCCCGGGGTTTCACCTTGGAAAATGGCCAAAGTCTCAGCCCAGGCTAGCACCAACCTGATCAGGGCAAAGCAGACCAGTGTGTTCGCACGTCTGTTCCTGCTAGATCAAGTCCGCCATGACCGACTGCCATGGCGGCAGTCCATAGGCTGCCATGACTGCCCATCATGGTGAGGGGCTGGGCATAGCACAGGAGTGGAGCTAGGTAGCTTCATGTTTGTGTGTTTCCCTGTCCCCCCCGGTCTGGTTGTGTGAACATTTGTTCCGTGCCCCAACCCCAGGACCATGTCCATGGCAGCTTCCTGACCTGAACTAGGCCAGGTTCCCACCATGTCAGGTGCACATTTGTTTTACCAATTGTGGCAGCTCCATTAATGTAATGGAGTTACCTTTCCATAAAAACTAGTTTAATTCACGTGCCGTCCAGCAGACTAGTTCTAGTCAATTTCACTTTTTGCTTCTCTGGGTCTAGAAAGCTATTATTTTGCTAACCCTTTCTCCATCCCCACTCTCTTATTTTGTAATAGGAATGCCAATTGCAGGAGGGGGGGGGGGGG
>QEPC01008359.1:2571322-2602905 GCA_003113815.1 Sphenodon punctatus | reverse complement strand
CACATTCTCACAACTGTCTTACTTATACTATCTTAGGTAGGAATTTAGGATGTAAAGCAATATCTATTCTGTCTTGGAAAATAAATCTGCAAATATGGTTCTGAGTTTAATATGGCTGCTATTTCACTGAGTCTTCTTAATGAAGTTATTGCTAACAGGAATACTGTCTTTAAACCTGCACCCCATAACCAGTTCATTTGCACCCCCATATAATCAATTCAGGCTGCTCCGTGGGCACAAATTAAATGGATATGGGTGGGGGCAGCATGAATTGATTATACGGGGGTGGGGGTGCAAATGAACTGGTTATGGGGTGGGGGCAGCATGAACTGATTATGGGGGCATAACTGAACTGGTTATATGTCTCTTTTCATGGCATAATGCGCTTAATAAGCTAGCTGCATTTTGGGTGTCTTTTGGGTGGGATAGCAGCACCTCTGGACTGGTCACACTGCATGTGTGCACAAGGCACAGGCAGCACCGTCAACAAGAAGCAACAGGCCCTGGAGGCCAGACAGGCTAAGCTCACCCCCTCCTCCAGTAAGGCAGTGGATGCAGTCAGTCTCTCTGTGCCTGCCTCACTGCTGCTTGGCTGCCCCTGCAGTGGAACCACTCCTGGGGAGTGGTGGTAGACGCTCGACTGGGGAGGTTGGGGGGGGAGGCATTGGGAGGCCGTGCTTCTCCATGGTTGCTCGGAGTGGTGGAGAATGGGAATCCTTCCTGTCCAGAGGGCGTAAGTTTTATGTAAATCTATACATTTGTATAATTAGGTGGGGCCTAATTATGCAAAATAGGCCCCGCACCAAGACTTCACACATGGCCGTACAAACCCTGGGGTTGGCTCTGCATGGAGAATCTCTGAGAGTCAAAACAAAAGGACCTCCTGAGACTGACAGAATGCTGCTTCCCTGGATAAGTTGGACAGTTTGTCCAATGAGCAAGCCAGCCCTGTGATTCTTATTCATGAGCTCAGTGCTGTTTTTTGAATAATTACAAGTGGGAAAAAATGAACAACAAAGTAAATGATAACATCTACTCATGTCAGATTTTGCCAATATTGGATCATTGCTTATATTAGTTTGACATCACCCTTTTCACTGTATGTTAGCTTCATTCTCTTTACTACTTGCTGATGGTGAGATGATCATGACTAGGGTTATTCTGAGTAGAAAAAAAAATTGTGCATATTCTTCGAGGGTCTGGGGAGCGGTGCCAAGTGCTTGGGCCATCTCTCAGAGAACACTTCTTTGAAAAGGGGCAGCCAAGCTCAGAAAGGGCCATTCTGGCACTTTATAAGCATGTTTTGCTTTCAAATTTACAAGCTGGGAAGAAGCCACACATTGTGTGGGACCCCTCCAGAACATAAGTAACTCACCCTTAATACACTGCTAGGCCCCCGACCCCTAAGCACCCCACCCCTGACTTCCCACTAGGCACCCAACCCCTTCCCTGGCCTTCCCTCCAGCCAGCAGGGGCCAGGGAGCGGGGATCAGAGGCTAACGTGGGCCTCCAGTCCCCGTTTCTCTGCCCTCTGGACCCCTTCCCTGCACTCCGCCAAGGTTTACCAAGTTCTGAAGTTCCAGGACGCTTCCTTGGAACTTTGGAATTCAGGAAATCAAGGCCGAATGCAGTGGTCATTGGTGTTCCCCGTGGAAAACTAAGGACCAAGTTTCAGCACTAATCATGACAGTATATTTCTACCAACCTGTACTTGGGACTTTTGTCCACCTTCATCAAGATTATTTGCACTACTGTTGCCAGTTCTGAGAAATACAGTATTTCATATCCAGTGAGAATACATTCCTGAAAAATATGAAAACACGGTTTGTCTTTTGTCCAAACTGGTTATGATGATTTCTTTTTGTTTGTTAGCTTTTGGTGAAATAACTTTATTTCATTTAGTCTTAGATCTGAAAACACTATGGGTTTGTTAAAAATACACTGTAATAACCACATGTTCTACTTCAGTGTGTCATAATGAGGATTCCATTACTACTTGCCTCTCCCTCTTCCACACTCCCAGCAGAATGTAACTTAGGTTGAAATCAAACAATATGATAGCCTACTGGAGTCCGTGTTCAGTCTGTGCAGCCCCCAGGCAGCTGCCACTCACATGTTTAGCATGTCCAACCTAATAACATGCAGTCCGATGCCCACATTTCATATGTTTGGGCAGGTTCCACCAGTGGCACTAGCAATCTCCCTCCCTCATGGTCACCTCTCAGCTGCGAGGCAGACTAGAGATCTCTCTTTCTCTCCCTTTCCATCCCCCGCTGCCATCTCTCAGCTGAGAGGAGTGCTAGAGATCTTCCTCCCTCTGAAGTCTCCCTCCCTCAGTCAGTTTAACTAATATGGGTGTGCATGTCATTTGCATTATATCAATAACAAAATCAATTTTGTTGATATAATATAACAAATATTATATCATTATATTATAATGATATAATATTAATTATATCAGTAACTAAATCAATAATGATAATGAAAGTCGGTATTGATTTCATTACTGCCTTGCAGCCTGGCAGGTGTTTTTTGGAAGGAAATGTGGTGAGGGGGGAGGAGGGAGGAGACATCTTGGAACCAGAAACTATGTTAAACTCTTGAACTGGGCCTGTGATAGGAGGGGAAGGACCTGATGGATGAAATTGCTGGCCAATGAGCAGTGCAAGCAGGTCCCAGGCAGTTCAGGGAGGAAGATCTCTAGCACTCCTCTCAGCTGAGAGATGGCAGCGGGGGATGGAAAGGGAGTTCAACAGTTCAACTGCCTGGGACCTGCTTGAGAGGGAGGAAGATCTCTAGCACTCCTCTCAGCTGAGAGATGGCAGCGGGGGGTGGAAAGGGAGAGAAAGAGAGATCTCTAATCTGCCTCGCAGCTGAGAGGTGACCATGAGGGAGGGAGATTGCTAGTGCCACTGGTGGAACATGCCCAAACATAACAGCCCTGTGATTGCTCAATACCTCCTGCCTCCCAGAACCAATCAGGGGAGCTCTGGGGAAGGCAACTGCATCCCTTTGTACTGCAGGGCTGGGCTGCTTGACTCTGGTTCTATGTTAGCTATTGCTCTGCCAGGCTATATTTTCAGAATCTGCTGCTGCTGGCACTAAAAATTCTACCATATATACCTCTACCACGTACCTTTCCAATCCTTAGTCCTTACCCTTACATTTTACCCTTTTCCTTCCCCTGCCTGTCTCCTCCTGTATATATATAAAGAGAGAGATAGATATAGGCAGTATTGTTTAGATATGTATATTAGCTAACAGATATAGAATAGAGATAGTTTAGAGATAGTGGATATACCTCTGAGTTTTCCTTTTCCCTTCTCCTGTCTGTCTCCCCCTGTCCATATATTATATCGATATTAGATATTTAGATACTAGGCTGTTTTATTATATATATTAGGATTATAGGATAGGACTATTTTGTATTATACATAGGTTAGGTTTAGCTTAGATCCTGTATATTAAATATATATATATATACACACACACAGATATAATACACACACACACCTATCTATCTATCTATCTATCTATCTTATATAAATAAAACTAGATATTGTGTGTATAGCAATACCAATAACAATACAAAAATATATTTGTTTGAAATTGGTACCGATAACGACAAGAATAATGAAAAATGACATTTTGTTATTAAAAAAATGAAAATGACTAATTTTAATAACAACAAAAAATGACATGGGGCCCTGGTGCACACCCCTGTTAACTCAGGCCATTTTTACAGTTTTTCAGAGAGCTCCATGGGTGGAGGTGCGTGGAGATAGGTGTTACGTGAGAGCATGCACACATGCACCTCCACCCATCCCACTCGGTATTCACATGGGCAAACACTGAGCGGACACCTATATCCTCACCCACTGCTGGCCATTTACACAGATGCCCCCACACACCTAACACCCGCCCAAACACTGGGGACGGGTGCATCCATGTAAAAGCGTCCTAATATCTGGCAGCACGTAAACAGACATGTCAGTGGGTCCCAATCCTCAGTGGGCCAAAGCTGGCTACCATCATGTCTGTTTTTACCCTATGAAGTCGCTGCAATCACTGGGAAGCAGTGTGAGTTTTGAGTCTTCAGTGAGTTTACAGTGAGTTTTGAGTCTTCAGGAGGCAATTTCATATCTTATAGAAAAAATTACAACAGTGGAACATGATTTAAATTACATATCAAGAAAATGTGCATACAATTAAAAATCTACTCTCCCTCTGAGGTATGGCTGCTCATGAAAATGTTGAAATGGATTTTGCAGCCTCATAATTGAAGTGTGTGTGTGTGTGTGTGTGTGTGTGTGTGTGTGTGTGTGTGAAGAAGGGCACAGGAAGGCAAACCTACAATCTGAATGTAATGTAATAATATGTACACTTCAGAAACTAGTCTTAACCTTAACAGATTCTTAACCTTTTCTTACTGAACCACAAGCTGCTGCTAGTGGAATGTCCATAGGAATTGATTATCACTGCCAGAAAGATCACAAGTATATTTGTTTTCCTCACAAAACTTCAGTAAAACTGCTTGATTGATTGATTGAAGTGATATTGTGAGTGCTACAATAAACAGTCATACATTTGCACCCAGCCACGACCCATGGTCAGCCTTGAGTCAGCAATTTGTAGAACCCTGGATAATTGAAATGACAAACTCTCTTGGGTTTTCTAACTAAGCACATTAAATGGAGTATAACTATCCCTTGCATTAGTGTTGCTGTTAGTAAAGTCCTTCTTTATATCCTGTAATGTTTCCAGTGTAGTCCATTCTATTATCTGATGCACATTTACAGTCATAAGGAAGCACAATCCAGTTGAGGCAGTCTGGCAAGTCAGAAAGTAAACACTCAGTCTTTGTCCTTGGCCAGTATATTTCCAGCTCCATGTAGGTTGCCATGCAAGCTGAAGTTTTTAATTTGAGCAGCCAGCAAAGGAAATTGGATATTTCAGAGCCCACTTTATTCACTTTACACTATCTCCCCTTGGCTCTATTATTCCCACCCGCCCCCTCCCTAGGATGTGCAGCCACTGTTGTGGCTAACATTCATGACACCGACTGTTACCTGTTTCTCAGCTGATGATGGATTTGATCACTGTGATGATTGCCACTAGCTTGGTTGTATGACTATAAAACTGGTTATTTTGTGATGGTGATGACCTAGTGAGTATCCCAGGACCTTGTAAAACCTGGATCCCTTGCATTAATTATTAATTATTATTATTATTATTATTATCAACATTTATATAGCACCAGTCATGTACTTGGTGCTGTACAGAAACATAGAAATAGACGCAGTTCGTGCCTTTCTCCCAACAGAGAGATTTGTCCTGAAAATCAGCTGGAGTTTAAAATAGAGGTAAGCTCTGACTTTGGCTATCTTGATTCCTAGTCCAAAGTCTTAAGAAGAGGACCACCTCTACTATCCCACTGAACAGTACCCACTGCCTAGGAAGGTAGTGGGCTCTCCTTCGCTGGAGGTTTTCAAACAGATGGTTTTCCAGCCTCTGTCAGGGATGCTGTAGCTGTGGATTTCTGCATTGAGCAGAGGGTTGGACTAGATGACCTCTGATGTACTTCCAACTCTTAGATTCTATAATTCTATGGTCATCCAGAAAAGGACTTCAAAACTGGGCGTCCGAAGCCATTTCCTAAGTGATACCACCCATTACAAGTCAAAAAATATTATTTTAAGAGCCAGGGCTGAAAACACAACTTAGAATCTGCTCATTCTAATGAGATCATTCTACTTCTTACATAAATACCCTGCAGTTGGAATTTGCCAGACATTTTTGTTGATGATGCCCACAGCATATCAGAATCTAGTTTACCCATCCGCAATAGTAGCCTGTATGAGCTCTGGAAGGCTAACAGGAAACAAACTTGTTTTGTCAGTAAAGTAAGTAGATGTGGCTCAAAGACATCCAGGGAAAAGCAGATATGCAGAGTAAGAAAGTACTATTTTTATATAGTTTCCTTTCTGCCCATAACTGCATTTTCAAGTAATTATCAGGAAGCCAAGCAGGATGCAGAGTTGAGCTGCTGAGCAGATTCTATTGAGTCAGTCAGAGAGAAAGTAGCTCAGGGACACAGCTGTCATTCTTTACTTTAATAAAGTTGCTTGCTGTTTATTGAGGAGTGACTGTATTATTGTGTACCACAGACACATGATGTACAGTGGATGTTCTGCTGCTACTATTTCCTTTCTGAGCCAAGCTTACATTTTCTGTCCAGAATCAACTAATTCCCTGGTATCTGGAACCCCTGGTAAGATTCTGGTATCTATCTTGTACTTTACCTTATAATTTTATTTTCCTGGGAAATTTTGCTCATTCAGCATCTAGTATCATGGGGAAAATGAATAGCCTAGTTGTAAGTGCCTGCCTGTAATAAACAGCCTAAGAAACATCCACATTCACATTATCATATAACAGTATAAGTACATTCAGCATAGGTTAGTAGAAATGGAGGGTTCAACAAATAAGAGGCATGTAGCTAAAAAAAAGCACATGAATTCAAGACAAGAGAGAACGTCTCAGAGAAAGTATGCTGTGACATGATGCTAGAGTCAGCATAATGTCACTAGGGAGTTAGGGTACCTATTCCCCAGCTTACACAGCTGGCCAGCCATCATCACTTTGGTCATGTCTGGACTCGGGTTCAATTGGCTCATCTATATCCAGTCCCCAACAGCAGCCAGAAATTGGGTAAGCACCAGGACTATAGGATCTGGGTAGTGATATTAAGAGTTAAATGTTTAAGAAGGGTGTTGTAGTAGGCGGTGGTGGCTGGTGGGTTTGGAGGTGGGTGGGGCAGTGGGTGGAGCCTGGCCTAGGGGCAGAGCCAGGGCAACGGTAGGCATAGCCTTGGCAACGGTAGGCCAGTGGCATGGCATAACCCAGCAGCAAAGAGTTCCCAGGGTTAACATTGGATGGACATTACATTAATTAATGCTGGGAATGCTGCTGTGTGAAGTACTGCCACTGGGATAGAGAGACCTCCTACTGGGGTCCTGTCTACTCACTCTTTCCCACCGGATCCAAATTAACCATAGTAGGTTAAAAAAATAGATCACGTTGCCATCGCCTACCTTTATCCTGAACCCTCAAATCCTCTATTTTCATGGCATCCTTGGTCTCCTGTAGTCTTCTGAAGGTGTAGACTTTGGGACAAGCCTTCCTTCTGGCTTGGAGAACTGGGAGGACTGAGTTAACTCCCTGTCCTGAGACATGCTGAATCAGAAGAGAATGAAAGGGAAGAGCAGGACAGGACAGAGGAGAAGTAGGAGGGAAAGGGTTTGATTTTGGTGCATGAGAAGAGGAAGGGGAAGAGATGGGTTCAGTGGGGGACAGGGGAAAAGAGTCTCCTTGTTGTCTGCAGTCTTCTCTTCTGCCATGCTCCTACCTACTTTCTCCTCTGTTCACAAGGAGAGCAGTTTCAGGCCTGTAAGGCAACCAAACACGCCCCATTCAAACCAGCATCCTTAGTACCAGCACTGTATCTCCGGCAGCCAAATGCCTGTCTAAGCAAACAGGCCTTTTAAAAAGAAGTTTGGCCAGTTTCAGGGCTGCATTGCCACCAAACCAGACCCATCCAGACCAGCATCCCTGTTGTAGACCAGCACTGCAAGCAAAACTGGCCCAGCGAGACCAGCATTCCTAGTAGCTACCCCCTATCCCTGATAGCCAAATGCCTGTCTAAGTAAACAGGCCTTTTTAAAAAGTTTGCTCTGTTGCAGGCCTGCATTGCCACCAAACAACAATTCCAGCATCAGGGAGCAGCTGTAAAACAGCAACAGAAGGATCAGGAGGATCATTTTATAAAAGAGGTAGTCAGGACCAGTAGACACACAAATTCACAAAATGACCTCTCTGCCAGAGAGGCGGAGGCCATTTTGTCTCTACTCAAAACAGCCCACCAAACTGCAAAGAGGGGGCCATTTTAAAATGCAAGGAACATTCCAGAAAAGATTAGATTTTTAAAAAATAAATCCTTCCTCCACCCAAGCCCCTAGGTTCCCCACCCGGAAAACAGAAAGCAGATAATTTACATGTAAAACAGGAAAGATACCAGTTTTAACCCAGAGTAGCCATGACCAGTGGGGCCCCAGAAAATGGCCTCAGCCTTTGCACATGCCTGGGGGAGGAGGGGGGAAACCAGAATTGCACCAGCAAGCACACAACAAGCACACAACAAGCAAAAGCAAACTACCACTGAAACCATATCTTAACCCAACCATATTATCCTCAACTCATCACAAAAGCAGGAGCGAGGAGTTCCACTTGTCCCCCAAAACATGGTTCACTTCACATCTGTTGGACCCCCTCCCCCATGTGTCTTCCAGCCCCTCCCCCTCCCCCATCCATGTCTCCCAGTCCACCCCTCTCCCCCAGCCCCATTGACCAGCCAGACTCTCCGAGTCCCCCCCACCTCCATGTCTCCCAGTGCATCCCCCTCCCCAGGCAGACTCCCCGAGTCCCCCCATCCCCCTCATCTCCCAGTGCACCCCCTCTCCCAGTCCCATTCCCAAGCCAGACTCACCAAGTCCCCCACCCTTCCCCCATTGTCTCCCAGTCTACCCCTCCTCCACTCCACCCCAGCCCAGCCCCATTCCCCAGCCAGACTCCACTCCCCTCCCCTCCCCTCCCCCCTGGGTCCAGTGGCTGCCTTCCAGTCTACCTCCACCAGCCTGGCCCCCTTTCCCACCAGTGTCTCAGGTTCCCCCCTCCCATTTAATACTCACACTTCATGCAGCAGGAATCCTGATACATACTGGTCTGGTGGTCCAAACAGAGTCCCCCTCCAAGTTACCACACCAGGAAACTCCACAAAATAACCCTGCCGCCAATGCATGCAGCTCAGCAGAGCAAAACAGCACATGCCCTAACTTAGCATGCCCTAAAAGAAAAACAACACTGCCTACCTGCTACAATTAGGCATAATTGCCTGGGTGCTTGTAACCACCATCTAGCCAGTGTTTTAAAGTTAAGCCCATAGGGCTCAATGAAAGCCTGCCCTCTGGTGGCTGTAAAGGAAACTGTAGCTTCCTCATTACAAGCACTTGGACAGCTCCCTCTAGCCGCCTAAGCGTGTTCCTATCATGTTTGTTCCTTGTGGGACTCCATGTAACAATCAGTCCCTCCATTCTTCAGGCTGGAGGGGGCGGGGGCTGACTGGGAGAGAGTGACCTGCTCATAATCAGCTGAGCTCAGCTCACTGCCTGCATTGGCTTGACAGATGTAAACAGAGGAGCTCCCTCCCTTGGGAAAATGAGCAGCAGCAGCTACTGTGGGCCCCGACAGGACTCCTGAATTTCTTGCAGGTAAGATGCTGTGTGTGGAGGGGAGCAAGGAGCACAGTAGTGGGGCAGAGGGCACAGAGGGTCATCAGAGGGCACAGGAGGGGAATTGCCCCTGACACCCTCGACTGTGCACCACACCTGGTAGTAGGCATCCGGCAGAGGGAGCCATGTTATATTGTTGCCTTTTGGTGACTGAAATCTCCTTGTGGTTTCCAGGATAAAATCTCCTGATCTAAGAGATTGACTGTTCTTATTTATATAGTGTCAGCTGTGTGTCTGGCACTGAACAAACATTAATTAGAGACAGGTCCCTGCCCTAAAGGACTTGCAGTCTCGGATGGACAAGGAAGGGAAGGGAAGAGAAGAGGGAGAACATAGGAAGAGACTGTGCTGACCTTCTCACACCCCTGTTCCCATATTGCAATGCCTCCCATTGGCTGGATAAAGCGTTAGGCCACAGATTCCCAAATGGTGGGTTGGGATCCCAAGTGGGGTCACACCCACAGGTGAAATTGAGTATTTGAAACAAATATATTATCCATTGAATTTGGCCACTTTGAACCAAATCCAAGAGATTTGGATATTCCAGTTCAGAATGTTAGTTTATTCAGCTTACTGTGTAAGCAAAATAGTGCTAAACAGCACCAAAATGAACACACTGAGTAAACAGACTAACTGCCGAAACTGAATTATCCGAATAAGCAGAAATGAGAATATCTGCTTTAGATATGAGTGCTGTTTGGATATTTGGAGGGCTATCCAAATATATAAATAATATCGGTTATTAGAAATGTGCCTATTTGTTTCACCACTAGTCTCACCACCTGCATATGAACAATCCAAGTTTATATTCACTATACTTTTATTGAATTCATTGCTCTCTGTATCAGAGGATCATAGGCTATAGCTTTTTTTACCCGGGCCACTGCTGCGGGGGAAGTCCACGGTCACACTGCTGCTGCAAAGGGCCGGGTGCACAGGGGTGCAAACTCATCCCCCATGCTCCCCCTACGTTTTTTCCAGTTGCTCCAGGCATAGGGGTGGGGATGCGTGGGTCCCAAGAGCATGCACCCACGCACTTCCACATTTAAACAAGATGCTCCCCACGTGGACGATGGGTGTCCATGCATAGAGGTGTCTTTTGTAAAAAGGGCCTATGTTTGAATGTTACTTTTTCAGTGAGGGGTAAGATACAAGATCATCCTTATTACTAACTTATAATGTGCTGTGACTGTTTGGGGAGACTGAACTGTGTGCAGCAGGTGTGTAGTGTATGTTATTATTATTCTCAAAGAACAGATCCTTAGCAGAGAGCTGTGGGATGGATAAGATCTTGTTATTCATAATGCAAATGTTACTATGTAATAGCCCTTTATTAGCTACCCCTCCTACGTATTATGCTCTTTGACATTGACATCAACAACATCATGTCTGAATGCTCAAATGCTATTGTGAATTCAATCATAATGTATGAACAAGTAGTGGTATCTTGGAGACTTCTCTATGTTATCATAGCCCTTGAAATAGATCTTTCAGTTGATCTAAGTTGCTTCATAACATGCTTATTATGTGGGAGAAAATGCTCCAGTAGCCAAACATTTCCCTTTTTGGGGTGCCACTCAAGTATTGGCCTTTGAAATGATGATAGTGCAGAGATGAGGAGCCATATTAGTCTGAAGTCAAACAGGAGAAGTGCCAGGGTGACACCTTAAACACCAACTATTGGAGTGGGGTGCATAAGATTTTGCAGGCTACAACCTTCTTCATCCGATGCAGTGATGATATATGTATTATACATATCTATGTATAAATGATAGTAGACTCAGTGCATAACATTTCAGAATAAACTCTGGGAGCCAAAATAAAATTCAGTTTCCATACTGTATCCTAATATTAAACCGTTCTTACCCCAATTGTCCTCTGATTCCAATGGCCGTTTGGCCAAGTACTTTGTTCTGGTTTGGAACACCTTGCTGACGGGGGCCATCAACCAGACGGCCCGAAAGCATCCGCTTCCTCAGTTTCAGCACTGCAGGTTACCTCGGTTTAATGAGAGACTGTGGTGATTATAGCAGAAAGGACTGTGGTTAGAGTTACGGTCACGCTGTTCTCAGAGTGAATCTGTTAGGTTGAGGTATAGAGTCAGTTTATGGGCCTATGCCATGGAAGTGAGGGCAGCAAAGATGAAATTCTTTGCTGCCCTCATAGCAGCCGCAAAATCCCGTCCAGCAAAGCTGTTCTAGGTGGTGCAGGAGCTGGTCAGTCCGGAATTTTCCACAGCCTGCTGTGACATGTTTGTCAACTACTTCACGGATAAGATCGCTCGGATTCACCACAATTTCAGTATTGCATGTTGTGCAGAGGGAGGAGAGCCAGAGGCTGCAAAGCCCCGTCTGGTCTGGTTTCATGGGATCTGTTTCAGGAGGTGACAGAGGGAGGTGACAGTTGAGGCAGAGGGAGTTCTGGGGTCTGTTAGGGCCACCTGTTGTGAACTGGATTCATGCCTGTCCTGGTTGGTGAAAGTCTGCTGGGAGACATTAGGGTCGCTGCTGGAGGGGGTGATCAGTGCTTCCCTTTGGGATGGTAGAGTGCCAGAATCTTTGAAGGAGGCAGTGGTGTGGCCTCTGCTCAAGAAACCATCACTTGACACTGACTCGCTCGCCAGCTATCAGCCAGTCTCTAACCTTCCCATTTTAGGGAATGAATAAACTTTAATGTTTAGCTACTGCCATAACACACCGAAATAAACACAATACAAACCAAAACCAAACAGGGAACAGAAGTATGAAGATAGTGTAATAAAAAGTTCAACAATCCCGAGGGTCCTTATAAGACCTATCACTAAAAAAGGCAAAATCAGATCTAACAGGACTACTTAGCCTGGAGAACATTATATAAAAAGAACATCACTCTCCCAGATAATACTTCCTCCTGCACAGCAAGGCAAACTCGCCAAGTGGCTGGGTTGCAAATAGTAATAAAAGGGGCCAACCATTTGGCCCGAAGATCATGCCACCTAGAACAGTGGAGCAAAACATGTTCAAGCGAACCAACTGGACCAAGTGCCATACCTGCACACTCGCAAACACACAACGAGGGATGCAACCTCAGGAACCATCCCTCAGTCGTAGCCGTAGGGAATATGTTCATCCGTGCTAGCATTAAGCATCTATGGACCTGGTGGGGCAACTGAAACTGAAGAGAGGGAGGAGGTAACTGCCGGCTATCATATAAGTCCAGGAAGTCTGCCATGGAGGTCTTGCCCTGAAGGAGGGCTATTTCCTCCTGAAAGCGAATATCCTGGATTCTCTGTCTTCTTATTTTCTTACCAGTGAGATATCCACATGAGGCTAAATTAGCCGGGGAGAGATCAATACTGGCAAGTTTTTTCCGAACCTGCTTTACCCAGGAATCATGGGAGTCATCCATAAATGCCCACTGTACCAAAGGGGCAGCCTTGCCATATTGTAGCTTAAGCCAGTAGCCCAAAGTTATTAGCCAAATCTGGGTCTCCAGGGGGGGAATCCCACACTCTAAATGAACTACACAGGTAGGAGCATGATTAGGGAGGGCCAGGATAGACTTAAGACATTTGGTTTGGATACATTCCAGGCTCACACTTTTCCCCAGGGCCTAAAATTGGGCTCCATATAATAACTGGGAGAGGCATTTAGCCTTATATACTTTTAGGGCCAGGAGATTCAAATACCCACCATTCGACCTGAAATATTAGCAAAATACCTTCCCCAGCAAGATGGCCTGTCTGGATACAGCATTACCATGGGTCATCCAGTAACCATTGGCCTGGAAGATTAAACCCAGATACTTATAGGAAGTGACTTGCTCAAGCTCATGGACATGATCTTGGTTTTCCTATAGTTCACCTCTAAGAAATTCTGGGTACAATAATTATATAAAGCCAACAGTTGTCTATTCATGCCAACATGGGACCTAGCCAACAGAATGGCATCGTCCGCATAAAGCAGTATTGCCACATCCGTTATCCCGAGCCTGGGGGGATGGGGGTGATTGTCAGAAGAGGAGACAGCAGGGATCAGGTCATTCAAATAAATGTTGAAAAGCATTGGGGAAAGCACGCACCCCTGCTTGACCCCACAATTTGTTGGAATAGCTCCTGACAGTAAACCCTCCCAATCCAACCTAACCCGGAGTGAGGTGTTAGATAGATAGAGATAGATAAATATTTTATTTAGGCAGACACATAGTCATAGCCATCATGCAACATTTACAGTAAAGGAACTACGATACATTACATAAAAGTCCTTGGACAACAAATAACCAAGGATTAGTAAGTAACCACAACCACTAAATTAACAAGGTAAAATTTAAAAACTGGGAGCGCCTCGCAAGGGTGAGGATCAAAAACCTAACAACTGCTTAGGAATGTTCATGCAACCTATCCTGGAGCAATTTAGTTCACAAAACTTCATCGGACCAGTCAGAATATAAATCAAGAAATTCGTACAAGTATTCGGCCCTCAAGTCATCATATAAGTGACACCTGAAAAGCAAATGATCCGTGGATTCAACTTCTAGTCGATCAAAGGAGTATAGTCTTAATTCTAAAGGGTTTTTTCCCAGCCTCCCTTCCAATAGTTGTGTTGGGAGAGCATTAAGTCTGGCTGCCATCATTAGCCACTTCCCTCTTGCTGTGTAATCAGCAGCAAGGTAACAAGCCATGGTGTCTTTCCTTGGGGCCACATTAAGATAGTAACTCAAGTGGGAAGTTGACCCAACTTTCTCCCATTCTTGTTGCAAATCAATATCCTGCCAGAGGATCCTGACCTCTGCTTGGGCCATCAGGGGTGCCTTGGACAAAATATAGGTCCTTGAAAGGCCCATATATTCCAAATGGAAATCCACCTTCTGCTTCCAGGCACTCTTAAACGAGTCCTTACCAAGGAAAGGAAGCAAGCCACTAGCTGATGGATTTGCAATTCTTAGCCACATCTTATGGGCCCTTTCCCATGCCCTAAAGGACCACTTCTGCTGTCCAAACTCCAAGCGGATGGCTGCTCCTGGGGTACCCCCTGGGGCCCTAAGCAAGGATCTTAGACATTTATTCTGGGTACCATCAATCTTTGCCAATGAAAAAGGGGTCCATAGTTCTGCCCCAAATAGAAACTGAGCAGAGGATTTGGCATTAAAGGTTTTTAGGGCCATGGAGTAAGCCACTTTACCAGATTGTGAGAAGAATTTACTTATTGTGCAGGCAGAACTTTTGGCCTTGATACTTGCTTGGCCAACATGGGATTTCTAACTTCCTATACAGTGGAATAGGATACCCAAGTATCTAAATTCGTCTACCTGCTCAATTTGAATCCCGCCAATGGACCAAGTACACTTACTTCTCCTATGCGATTGGGAGCAAACCATTACCTTAGATTTAGAATGATTGAAGGTGAGGTCATTCTCCCTACAATACTCGGCCATGGCTTCCAGCTGTCTCCTCAGCCCAATTCAAGTTTGCGACATTAATAACAAATTGGAGTGAGGTGTTCGCATACAACCTCCAGATAAGGCCTAACAATCTGGGATCAATTTGATTTAAGGATTGTTTCTCCCAAAGCCTGTTTCTGGAGACTGAATCAAACGCTGCACGCAAATCAACAAACGCAGGGGAGAGTCCAGTAGTACTCAATAACCTTCCGATTTTAGGGAAGGTTATTGAGTGGGTGGTGGCCCAGCAGCTCCAGGTGTACCTTGATAGTCGCAGAATTCTAGATCCCTCCCAGTCTAGCTTTCGCCCAGGGTATGGTACAGAGACTGTGCTTGTGGCTTTGGTTGATGACCTGCACTGGGAGATGGACCAAGGACGTTCAACTCTACTGGTCCTATTAGATCTCTCAGCAGCTTTTGACATGATTGATCATGAATTGTTGGTGACTCGCTTGCGGGATCGGGCAGGATTAGGAGGAACGGTTCTACAACGGTTCTGTTCCTACCTAGCCCGTAGGACCCAACAGGTAATGTTAGGAGATGAATCATCCTGTCCTCGTGACCTCTCGTGTGGTGTCCTGCAAAGTTCCATTCTGTCTTCACTCCTGTTCAATGTGTACATGCACTCATTGGGTGAGGTTGTGAGTCGGTGCTGAGTGAGTTGTCATCAATATGCTGATGACACCCAACTGTACCTCTCATTTTCTTCAGACCCAGGCCAGGCAGTCTCTGTGCTTTCCCGATATTTGGCAGCTTTGGGGGACTGGATGAGGCACAGCTGACTGAAGCTGAATCATGACAAGAGGAGGTAATGCTGGTGGGGAGAGCAGCGGGTGTGACATATCCCATCATTGATGGGTTTTGTCCTCCTCTGGTTTCTCAGGTGTGGAGTCGGGGGGTGCTTCTTGATTCCTGGATGCGCTTGGATGTACAGGTGGAGGCAGTGGTGAGGGGGGCTTTTCGTCAGTTACATTTGGTTCAGCAGCTTTGACCTTACCTCTCAGACTCTGACCTGGCCAACATCATTCATGCTTTTGTTACCTCGAGGCTGGACTACTGCGACACACTCTACATGGGGCTACCCTTGGTGATGGTTTGAAGGTTACAGCTGGTGCAGAATGTCGTGGCCCAGCTCCATATGGGGTCAGGTCGTCGAGAGCACATTACACCGGTGCTTTGTCTTCTGCACTGACTGACTTTTTTTCCTGGCTTGAATCAAGGTGTTGGTTCTCACCTTTAAAGCCTTACATGGCCCTGACCTGATCTATCTGCGGGATCACAGCACTCCCTGGGTCCTGGATTGACCCCTGCAATCTGCTGGGGACACCTTCCTAGAGGTCCCCCGAGTCAATCGAGGGACCACTATGGAGAGGGTGTTCTCGGTAGCTGCACCTCGGCTGTGGAACTCCCTCCTGGAGGAGGCTCGCCTGGCCCCAGACCTGTTGACCTTTCATCGCTTGTGTAAGACCTGGCTGTTCCGCCAGGTGTTTGGTGGAGGGGACAGATGAGGGTGGTTATGTGGTGTGGAGAGGGAGTTATGGGAGGGTTTTGTGTTTTTTTTATATTTTTAAGTTGGGTGGTAAAGTTGTTTTTATATTTATATGATTTTATTGTAAATCATGAAGTTGTTTTATATTTATATGATTTTATTGTAAGCAGCTCTGAGCCACCTGAGGTGGAGTTGGGTGGGTTATTAAATTGTTAAATAAACAAACTACACCCCTGAACCAGTCACCAGCCTCAGTTTTCTGGGTGCCAATGTCTCCCAGGCACCTTCAAATTTCTCACCTTGATAGAATATTGAGCAGCTAGCTGCTCAGGAAGCAGAATTCCATACAAAGAGGTTATATGATCAAATTTCAATATGGCAAATAAATAAATGTTGTTAGTTTGTCAGGGAGAGTAGCCAGTGGTCAAATGTGTTATAGATATAAGAGTGTGCCGCTCATTTGTTACCCCAATCACTTTATTTTATTTATTTATTTATTTAGAATTTTTACCCCACCCCTCTCTCCTAGCGGTGACTCAGGGTGACTTACAATAAATATAATATAAAACAGTAAAAACATAAATATATAAAACACACATCATCACAACCAGATGTGTGCAAAACACAATTTTCCACCAACAGGCCAACTAGCCCATCCCACCCATTTCAGTCCTAGTCCTTATTAAGCACATGTTATGACCAAAACTAACACTTATCTCTTGAATACCTCAATAGCTATTCCTGTCCCAGCTCAAATTGCCATGCCACTACTATTATTTATTTTTTACATGCCCAACAAATTTGGATTCGCTTTAATGCTAAGGCTTTATCAGATACTGAACCAGAATATTTTTTTTAATTTCCAGGGTTTTTTATATCTGCTGATTACTCTTCATCTGCTATTTATTTATTTTTTAATTCTATTTTTAACAAAAGTTTGTTAAGTTTGTTTGGTAAAATCTATTCTTTAATAAGCCCCAGAGCTGCAGATTATTTCTCTCTCTCTGCTATAAAAATAGTGATTTTTTTTCTTACTGTTTTTTTTCATTCTTCTTCTAGAGTTAGAAGTTAGATTTATGGGATGGTAATTGCTGCTGTAACATATCCAGGAGCATTACAAGGAAGAGAGCCTGAAGAAACCATTTACATTTGCACTGCTGAGCCAGCAAGAGAATGTAATTTTTGCTTTCCGAAGGCTAACATGTGCTGAACAGATGAAGGGGGGTGGGGGGGTGAGAGTAGGGAGAGGTTAGATGGGTTCAGTGTAAAGTCATGACACAGGGAATATAACCTAGAGCCAGATAAATCTTTTGTTCCACTCTCACACCTATTTTATAGATGCAGTTGTCTCCTCTCCTTCAGTATAACCATTCATCCAATTGGAGCAAGCACAAAGAAATAGCTACAGAACAAAAATGTTAGTGTGGAAGTATGTTACCTCTGAGGTCATTAGTGTCTCAGGCCAGGGGAATAGCTTGGTTGGAATGGACCCAGATGGAATAGGGTCTCCCTGGACCTCCATCTCAGTGGCAGGGATATAACTGCATCAGGAAGTGTTGGCTTCAGGTTTGCTGGCCCGGTGCAGCTGCATTGCCTGTCCCTGTTGTCTGTACCCACTGCCTGTACCTACAACCTTGTCTAGGGGTGTGCATGTTGTTTTCTTTATTACAATGACGATAATTAATATTGTAATATTCATTATCGTTATTGCAGTAACAAAAATGACAAATAATAATAATGATAAGAGAAACAAAAATGACGTTTTGTTATCTTCCATCCAATTTCCATGGAACCTGTGAATAATATGTCCCTAAATGAGCTTAACACTCCTGCCAATTTTCAGAAGGATTGTATAAAGTGTTCTGATGATATAAGACATTAACTTGAAAATACATTTCCAACTGTAACATTTTTATATTCCATCCTGTTTACTCGACATTTAGCAGGAATGTATCACATACCTTTCCTGCCGTCTCTTTCAAACTACAGGACAATTTGATAAAGGGCCCCAATTTTATAAGCAATTGAAGTTATCCCCTTGAACACCATTATTCAGATAAATAGCAGCACATGCAGTGCCAGTCAGAGGCAGGCACCTGGCATAGAAGGGGGGTGGGGGTGAGTCTGTAGGAGGGAGGATGTGGAATAACCCAACAGACTGACATACACATTAACTGGCCAATTACTGCATGCTTCCAGCTTTACAGGACCAATCTGTAGTGGCTTTGAGGTGGGCATAGGGGGCGGGCCTCAGGCGTGCATAGAAGGGACATAACTGGGACTTTGGGAATAGCATCCCAGAAATCAGAAGACATAGTTTACACATCCAGGCTGGCCAATTATCATCACAATCAGTTCCTGCAGCACTGTGACAGAGGACATCAGAGAATCTCTATTCGCTCTTTACTAAGCAGATGCTTCTGACTCCTGAGTAACAAGTGGTGGAGAGATGTTGGGATGGTCACAGCACAGAATAAGGATATGTGGTTGACATTTCTGCTGGCCAATTGGCATCACAAACCGATCTTTGGCTGCATTCCCATCTGTGGTGGTGGGAGTGGCAGAGGGAGGGTGAGGGAAGACGCGGCAGCACGGAGGAGCCAGCTGACAGGAAAAGAGCTGGTATGAACGTGGATCTTCCATGGCTTCTTTCACGCATGTCAAGGCACAAAATCCTGTCCTGACATGCATGAGAAAAGCCGCGGAGGATTCCCATTCACACCGGCTCTTTTCCTGTCAGCTGGCTCCTCCATGCTGCCACGTATTCCCTCACCCCTCTGTCTGCTGCCAGTGCTGCCGCAGATGGGAACGCAGCCTTATACCACAGTGACACGTAAGAGAATCCCTGGCATAGGCTCCTTCTCTGCATATGCTGTGCAGGCATATAAAATTGGGATCGTTTATCACATCTTTCTGTTACTTGGCAGAGATGATCATGAAAAGTATACATCCCAGGTATACATCCCTGCCAAATGTCATGTACACTGGGTGGACTACAAAGTTGTTATAGTCAGACATACATTTATAAGTTACTTGCTTATACCACCAGGACCCTTTATGCAATCCTTTTGGAGGTTAGAATCGAGATTAAATGTTGGAGGGGCTGTAAACTTGCCAAGTTTGATCTACATTAAATGTGAGTCAAAGAAGTTACAGCTAAGAATGTATATGAAGATTTTCGCTTATCAAATTCATCTGCTTATGACATTGAATTCCTTTATTCAATCCTTTTGTAATTTGGTACACTTAATGCCTTCTATTGCCTGTACATTCCTGCCAAGTGTCAGCCAAATATAATGAATAATAAAAATGTTACAACTGAAAATGTATTTTCCATTGAAACCAATGGAAAATGAAAATGAAAGCAAAAACAAAAGCAATTTGATATTTATGAAAATGAAAATGACAGATTTAAATAATGAAAACGAAAAACCAAAAACTAAGACAACATGGTGCACACCTCTAGTCTCAGGTTTCAATTGGTGTTTCAACCAGTGGTGCACTTTGAACGTTAAGGCCCCTGGTCGTGTCATCAATACAGTTGCTGAAATTCCTTTCTTTTCCATAGTGCTCACCGCATCACCCTAATCTTCCAATTCAAAGATCGTCATTGACATCCTGTGTTATACCACACTAAGTTGCTATTAGTTGTCCCCTCTTCAAATACTGGCACATTTTCTCCAATACCCTTTCCATTCCTACTATGCGGGTTCTACTTTCTTCTTGCTCTCATTGGCTGTTTTTGAACATAATGCTACCACGGGTGGCCATGCTAACCCTGGCGTGGCCACCCATGGTGGTGTCACATCTGCTCCTGCCCGCCAGATGTTTGCTGCTGGTGGGAGCAGAGGTTACCCCGGACCATGGCAGAGCTAACTTCGAGATGTGTGCTGGGTTCTCTGCCAGTACACATCCCGTAATTAGCCCTGCCACGGTCCTGGAAAGCCTACTCTAAGCATCACGTCTGATGGCCCACTCTACCTAATTCAAGCCGGTGACTGGAGCTTCTTTGGGTGGGTGTGGTGGCCTCATAGCCCACCACACCCACCTGTCAGGGAGGACTAGGGGCCATGCTGAGCAGCGCAGGAGGCGGGGCCATGCAGACCCATGTCTGCACATCGCCCTGCCGTTTCCTTACCCCTTCTCCAGATTCAGCCTCTGGAACGTTTGTTTGGCGGACAGACCTCATCCTGCCCATGGTGAGGAATCTCACCATGGGCAGGATTTAAGCATGACATTTCAAAGAGCTGTCTTGCCTAAAAATACCCATACTCTGCAGTTTTATCTCCTATCTTCCACATCTTCATTTAGTCAGAGTTCTTTGCTTTTTTCATGCCTTTCCTTATACAGTGAGTGGTGGCATCCCCCTTCACTTCCTCCTTGCCTTTTTTTCCTCTTTCAAACACTTATTTCAAATACCGTTAATGTCAAAAGTTTTCTGTTATTTGTTACCCTATAATCATCTTGTGTTTTGAAAAATTTAGTTAGTCATACAATTTTTTTAATTTGTTTTTGCCTATACTTATCTTGAGGGGGCTTTTAAATAATACTTTAAACAGTATAATAACATTAAAAGACTAGTAGTTTTCCCCAGACCAAAACATCTTGTTATCTTGATTTTTTCTTCTATGCTTCATATTAGCTGTCTAAATTAGATTACAAATTCCTTAGGGAAGAGACCCTGTCTTTGTATAAAGCCATATGCTTTTTTACAGGGCTCCTCAATTAAGATCATGGTAGTATAGTTGGTTTCATGAAAATAAAGCTGAGTGAATAATTCCTGCTGAATAGCTTATTCAACAAATTGAGCCTTTTAAACAAAATGGGGAAATTGTGAGATTTTCAATGTTGTTAGAAATGATTTTTGGATTTTTAAATAATTCTTTAATTCCAGATCCTTGTTGAAAAGATGTTTGTATTCAAAATTCATAAAATGGTTTGAGCCGCTGGCTGCTTAGCACAGACACTAGCACTTAGCACTGTCATGAATCCATTCAGATGGAGAATCATGCTGCCTATGTTGATTAGTTGTCCATGCAGTATTGTTTCTGTTTCCTTATCACAGAAATTCCCAAAATAT
Source organism: Sphenodon punctatus (assembly GCA_003113815.1). Lineage (NCBI taxonomy): Eukaryota > Metazoa > Chordata > Lepidosauria > Sphenodontia > Sphenodontidae > Sphenodon > Sphenodon punctatus. The sequence goes on along the minus strand of QEPC01008359.1, from coordinate 2,581,571 downwards.
CAGTTAGAACCCAAAGAGGGCTGCTGGGAACACATTAGACCTAGGGATGGACGAACAGAACCGACTTTGGAAATTCGGTTCGGTTCAGTTCGGAAATTCAGTTCGGTTCGGAAGTTCAGTTCGGTCGACCGAACTGGTCGAGTTCGGTCCGAACTTCAAACTTCCAAACAAAGTCGTAAATTCAAACCCCATTGAACTAAATGGAATATTATCTTTTAGGGATGGGCGAACAGAGCCGAGTTCAGAAATTCAGTTCAGTTCGGTTTGAAAATCAAGTTTGGTTCGGAAGTTCGGTTTGGTCGACCAAACTGGTCAAGTTCATTCCGAACTTCTGAACCGCGTTCGCCCATCCCTAATTAGGCCAGTATTCCAGAGTCTGCAGTGGCTGCCTATAGCTTTCTGAGCACAATTCAGGGTGCTGGTTTGGACTTATAAAGTCCTAAATGACTTGGGGTATCTGAAAGGTATGAGCCATGTTCTATCATGGTCTCTGAGGTCAACTAGGAGCACCCTTTTGAGGGTACCCTCTGCCCATGAGGTTTCCACGGCAATGGCACTCTTGGTGGTTGCCCCAAAATATTTTTTGTATTTATTGATAGGCCGTCCCCTCCTAGTATTGTAGCTTGGGGCAGCTTACACCACAATAAAATCACCTAACAATAAAAGCTATACAACATCAATATAAAAAATAATATAACAATAAATAACTCAGGGCAGAGGGAAGTAAGGGCAAGGTTGCCCCCTCCCTCACCCATCTCCCTCACCAAAGGCCTGGCATAACAGTCTGGTCTTATACTGCCAGCAGATTGAGGGAAGGCTCGGGGCAAGGTTAAGTAAGAAAGAGATATAAAAGATCAGAAGTTATACTAATTTGGTCCAGGTAAATTTGACTGAGAATTCAAATGACTATTTCTAGACATGTTTTTGAGTTTCATGTGACTCCATCATTTGTTTTTTCCTTGCCCTTTAAGGATGTGCGAACGTGGTTTGGAAGTTCAGAGTTCGGCCCTAACTCGGTCTGTTTGGACGACCGAACCTGAACCGACCGAACCGAACTTGATTCCGAACTTTGAAACGGCCGAACAGTTTTATCGGTTTGGATCGAGTTTGGATGGTTCAGGCGGGAGAAACGTGACCACTGCCAGTTGGTGAGCACTGCCTGACACAGGCAGGCACAGGGAGGGGCAGGAGGGTCAGCTGAGGAGCAGACTTCCAGGCACCAGGGGTGGAGAGGCTTGGAGTAGCAGCCAGCCTGCTCAATCACCATCCCTTTTCTCCTCAGACCACTGGCTTCACAGTCTGCGATTGGCCACAGGCTAGGCTGCATGGAGCCAATGGGGCTTGTGGTGAGGCAGGCGCAGCAAGTAACAAAAGTCATTGCCGTCCCCCCTTCCCAACACCTTCTGAGCTAGTCAATGTTCCTGAGAGCAGGCGTTTCAGAAGTCTCCCTCTCCCAGTAGTTCCCAGCTCCCCAATCCATTGCCATCCTCCTCCTATTTCATCCATCCAACCCATTTACCTTCATATTATCATTTATTTAGATTATATTAGATAGATTTAGGTGTTATTTTTTGTTTTTACCCCTCTGTGTGTTTCCTTTGTTCAATCTTCCTTCTTCCCTCCCTCCCCCCTCCATTGAATCCTTTCCCTCTCCCTCTTATTCCATCCATGATTATTCCCTTCCCCTGTTTTATGTTTTGGATTTATTTAGAGTAGAATTATTATTAGATTGATTTTCATTTCAGTTTTGTACGCCTCCCTGTGTTCTTTGTGTTTCCCCCTGTGTAATATTGAATATATAGATAGATAGATAGTTACTAGATAGATATACATAGTAGGTAGCTTAGTTATAGAGATAGATAGAGATACAGTATGTTTGTAGGACAAGACCTTTGTAATGATTATGGTATTCCATTTAGTTCCATAGGTTTTAGAATAGTTAATAGCAGTTAGATTTAGTGTAGAGATAGATATATTAGATAATAAATTTACGTAAAAAAATAAAAAATAAAAATTTATAAAATCTTTGTGTGTGTTTGAGTTAGAAGCCATGGAGAAGGGAAGTAAGAGAGACTGGTCTGCTGTCAGTAAGACAGGAAATGGGGCATGTGGGAGAGGTGGTAGGTGCTGTGCCCGCAAGGTGGCAGCAGCAGCAGCCTGAGCACATCACCACACTCCAAACTCTGCAAGCCTGCTTTAGGGAAACAGGCTTCAGTGACTCAGCGTCACCTCCTGGCAGTGCCCTCCACTGCCACGCAGGGTACTGGAAGGCCTGAAGTACATGAGGCTGCGGCTGTCCCTGCTGCAGCTGCAGGAGCAGGTGCTGCTGCTTCCGATGTTCCTCCAGGGCCACCAATGTCCCCCATTGTGGAGGCAATCCCCAGTGGTCCAGAGCTGGTGGATCCCACCCCAGTTGCTAGAGGCAGGGCCCGATCCCTGAGCAATGGCAGTAGGGAGAGGAGTAGCAGCAGCAGAAGTAGCAGCTATAGAGGGGGGCACAGGGAGAGTGCCAGCAGCATGGAAGGCACAGGCAGTCTAGCCTCAGGGTCCCAGTACTCCCCTTCATGGGACATCACCATGATCGTGGACAGTGAGTCACAGGCAGACACTAGTGCTGCAGAGGAGATGTCTGGAGCTGAGGCGATGGCTGACCTTCCTCCCAGAGCTGTGTTGCCAGTGCCACCAAATTCTGCCCCTCCCAGCAGCGCTGGCAGCAGTGCGTCACCCGGGGTGGGCCAGAAGGCAGGAGGAGGAAAAAATCCTCTGTTTGGGAACATTTTAAGCTGGTGTGGGCAGATGATCCCAGAGAGGTGCAGTGCACTTTGTGCAATAAGCTGGTGAAGCGTGGGCAGGTGATCGCCAACTTTGGGACAACTGCAATGGCGAGGCACCTCAAGTCATGCCACAGTGCTCTGCTGCTAAGTAGGAAGGCAGGAGAAGTGGACACCAGCGGGTTCCTGACTGTAGCGGCTGCCGGCCAGGCATCCAGCTCCTTCAGTGGGCAAGCATCCTGCATCAACTGCTGCCTCTACAAGCAGCAGGAGCCTCGGTAGCAACGTCAGTCCACCATGGAGGAGCTGGGGTGGGGGCAACTGCCAAGGCCATTGGCAGCAGGGCGGTGTGGCTTTCAAGAGAAATCCAAGCACCTGTTGGCTGAAATGATAGCACTGAATGGGCAGCCCTCTCAATTGTAGAGGACAAGAGCTTCCAGTGGCTGATTGGGTTCCTGCCCCCCCCAGTTTAAGCTGCCATCCCACACCACCCTCAGTCGGACTGTGGTGCCAGAACTTTGCAGGACTTTAAAGAAGCGGATGAGGCAGCAGATATCAGGGGCTGGGGGAGGACCACGGTCCACTTCACCATGGACCTTTGGTCCAGCAGGAGCCTGGCAGTAACAGCGCACTGGTGGCAGGACCTGGAAGCAGCTTTTGGGAGTGGCAGGAAGGGTCTCGAAGCAGGTTATAGGTGGGCCCTGCTTCAGGCACAAGTCATGGACAGCCCCCACACCGCTAGGAACATCGAGGCAGCCCTGTTTGCCATGGTGAGGGAGTGGCTTACGCCAGGCGCCACCTTCACCAAGGGGTGTGGTGACAGACAATGCTGAAAATGTAATAAAGGCAGTCCGTGATGGAGGCTTCACCAGCATCCCTTGCGCCGCACACACCCTTCACCTGGTGGTCAGGGATGCTCTGGGCTTGGGGGAGAAGGGGATTGGGGAAGGCAACCTTAGCTCCCTTATTAACTGGGGGAGAAAGCTGGTGGGGTTCTTCAATCGGAGTGTGAAGGGCAGTGAGCTCCTCCAGGAGAAGCAGGCTGAGCAAGACTCCCCACGGCACCAGCTGGTCCAGCATGGAGCCACACATCCTTCTACTTTCCACCTTCCTGATGCCCGAGCGGCTTCTTCAGCAGAAAGCCGCCTTGCATCAGGTTCAACTGGAGATGGACTGCGGGGCACCGGAAGGGTTTAATGGGGCAGAATGGGAGCTCCTGGCTCAAATGGTCCTCATCCTGAGACCGTTCCTGACCATGAAGAAGACCTTGAGCAGCTCCACTGCTACCCTCAGCCAGATGACTCCTCTGGTCCAGAGTTTCCAGAAAAGGCTGGACGAGATTGTCGGGGGGCAGGATTGTGGTCCTGTGGGCAGGAAGCTGCCCAATGAAGCGCTTGACCTGGTGCAGAAGCTGAAGTCAGGGCTGGAAGCGCATTTTGATGTGCTCCTCCAGCGGGAGCAATATGTCCTGGCAACAATGCTGGACCTCAGGGTCAAGGGCAGCATGGCACACCAGACAGCGCTGTATGTCCCCCAGAAGGATGTGCTGGTGGAGAGGGTCCAGCAGGAAGAGTGGGGTATGCAGCAGGACACCCTTGGGGATGGCAGGAGTGGGAACAGCCACCCCTCTCAGCCAGGTGGGTCTATCCCTGTCCCCAGCCCTAGCGGTACCAGCAGCAGTACCTTTGGGAGGGAGGTGCTGTCCCTCCCTCCCAAAGCTTGGCTCCCGCCCTGCCCCCCCTCCTCTCTTTCTCTCATACTAGACGGCCTCGGCCGCCTTATCTGACTGACCTCATGAAACAGGGTGGCATTGGGAAACTGTAAGCCTGCCAGCCGGCCTATGACTACATGATCTTGGCATGCCTATGTGATACTGACTGGCTCTCACTCTCTCGCACTGCACAGTCTTTGCTAGCCTAAGCCTATCTGAGTGCCCTGCTGCCAATGTTTCAGCCTGCCTGTCCTACTGCCTCTCATGCCACACTGCCTGTCTGCCCTCTCATCTTGCCACCAAGCTCAGCATGCCTCAGTTCACCTTCCTGCCTCCAATGCCAAGGTGCCTGTCTGCCCACCCAAGTTGCCTAGCTCAAAGCCTGCCCAAGCCCACCTGCCCTACTGCCTCTCATGTCATGCCGCCTGCCTGCCTGCCTACCCACCAAGGTTGCAAAGCTTGAACCCTGCCTCAGTCTGCCTGCCTGCCACTCATGCCATGCTGCCTGCTTGCCTGTGCTGGCAACCAATGTTTGCCGCTGCTGCCAACGGCCCCCAGGCCTATATGCTGTCTGTGCCAAGGGTTCTGTACCCTAGCAACCCACTGTCTGCTGCTGCCAATGGCCCCCAAGCCTATATGCTGTCTGTGCCAAGGGTTCTGTATCCTGGCAACCAACTGTCTGCTGCTGCCAATGGCCCCCAGGCCTATATGCTGTCTGTGCCAAGGGTTCTGTACCCCAGGTTGCCACCAATCTCAAAGCCTGCCTCAGCCCACCTTCCTGCCTCTCATGCCAAGGTGGCCGTCTGCCCGCCCAGCTTGCTGCTGAGAGAGAGTGAGAGAGGCTCCACACTGCTAAAAGGAGAGACAGACACGATCCCACCCATGCTGTCACCTGCACTATATGGACACAGAGAGAGAGAGGGAGAAAGAGAGAGAGGCTCTTCACTAGAACAAGAGAGATGAGGTGGAGGGGAGGCCAGTTCAAGCTGCCACCTGCCAGAACCAGGAAGAACTCCCATCTGTGCCCGATGCCCATATCCAGCAGCAGCAAACCTACCGGAATGAAATGGAATATAACAAAACGTGGAACGTATTATGTGCCTGCCTGTGTGCGTTCCTATACCTACCTACCTATCGCATGATTGAATGAAGTATGCCCAACCATGCACTAATTCTAGGACATCATTCAACTCCCATAGACTTTAGGCTGTTATTCCACTGTACCTGAAGCAGTCATGCTCGCCCGTCCCAGGAACCATCAACGAGATTCTGGGACCATCATTCCAGTCATGAGGGGCTGTCATTCCATCCTGGGATGCTGATGCTGCTCATGCCTGACTGCCNATTCCTGCTGCCAAAAGAGCCTGTCTCTCTTTCTCTCTGGCACACCCACACAGACATAAGCCCTGCCCCTCCTGGAGAGCTGTCTGCAAGTTGAGAACCTGCTGTTGCCTGGCACATCTTTGGGTTAATACCTTAACTAAGCTACATGTGGTGCCAGGTGCTGTTGGTAGGGATCAACAAGCTGTATGAAATTCTGCCACCTGCCAGCTAGAACTTCACCACAGAGGAATAAAAGTTTGGATAGGTCAAACAAAGCTCATAACAATAACAACAAATATAACTTTTATTAACAAAACAACATTATAAAACAAAAACCAAACATTTTAAACTAGAAAGGAAACTTATCTCTACTCAGTCTTTGGGCCTGCCCCATGGAACTTGGGGGAAAGGCAAAAGGGATGCACGTGAGCTAGGGGCAGGGGGTATCACACCCGCTGGCATATAGTAGCTGTGTTGCACGGCGCATTCAATGGCCCCTGCCATGGCTGCCTGCCACTGGGAGACCGACTGGTGGAAGAGTTCCAGGTCAGCCATCTTGGTCGAGATGTACTTTGAGACATACTGTGAGTATGCCTTCACCTTCTGTTCCCAGACCTTGACCACCTGGAACCATTCCACCAGTCAGTTCTCCATGGTGGCTGCTCGCTGCTGCAAGCTGGCCACGAAGTCCTGGGTGGGCCTCTCCACCTCGGCCTGAAAGGGCCTTGCCGTTGAAGACGCCCGGGGCCCAGGGGACTCCACATCAGAGCTGGAGGAGAGGGAAGGGTTTTGGTGGTGTCTTTTTTGGGTTGCCTTCCCCCCCTTCTTCTGGCACTGATGCTCCAGCTCCATGGCCATGCCAGAGTCCATAAGCTGACCGACCTTCTCCCTTTGCAGCTTCTCTATGTAAGAGATTAGGCCCAAATGTGGTCCCCTCTCTGGCCCTCTTAAATCTTTTCCGGCAGATCTAAAGAACATAAAAAGATAGGAACATAAGCAGTGCCATACTGTGTCAGACCAATGGTATGTCAAGCCCTGTCTGCATACTATCTCCACAAGTGGGTGGGTGCCAATATCTCTCTGCAGGGAACTTCCATTCCTAACAGGTCATAAGGCAATGCATACCCTGTTATTCCAGCCCCCGTGCCTTATCTTGCAGATGGAAAATCCATTCTCCTTATCATACCACCTCCAGACATTGGACCTTGTCCGCCCACTGTTTGGGGGTGGCACTGGTGACCTCCATCTTGGTGTTGTCCTCCTGTGCCTGGCACCAGCATTGGAGGATTCCTCACCCTCTCTGAAACTGGAACAAATAAACAACTTCTAGGTAATATAATGCATTTATGATGATCCCTCTAGTCCTCCCTCCTTGGGGTGCTAGTAGGGATGGCAACCGGAGGTGATGACCCTGGCTGGCACATGCAAATCCTGCCCTTCTTGGGGTGCTAGTAGCAATGGGAACTGAAAAGACCCTTGCTGGCACATGCAAATCCTGCCCTCCTTGGGGTGCTAGGGGATGCTAGGTATGGGAACTGAAAAGACCCTTGCTGGCACATGCAAATCCTGCCCTCCTTGGGGTGCTAGGGGATGCTAGGTATGGCAAATGGAGAGACCCTGGCTGGTACATGCAAATCCTGCCCTCCTTGGGGTGCTAGGGGATGCTAGGTATGGCAAATGGAGAGACCCTGGCTGGTACATGCAAATCCTGCCCTCCTTTGGGAACTAGGGATGGCAATGGAGAGACCCTGGCTGGCACGTGCAAATCCTGCCCTCCCTGGGGCACTAGGGATGGCAACTGAAAAGACCCTGGCTGGCATGTGCAAATCCTGCCCTTATAAATGGCAACTGGAAAGACCCTGGTGGCTGGCATGTGCAAATCCTGCCCTTAATTGGGGGTGCTAGGTAGGGATGGAAACTGGAGAGTGGAGACCCTTGCTAGGGATGGCTGGCAGGCACATGTTCAGGTCTGGGTGCAGCTCGTGCTCGTGCCTGACTGCTGGAATAACCCCTCACACTACAGTACTCTATCTGTGGCAGACACCCACTGCCACCCGCTGATGCCCACTGTTTGTGCCTGACTGATGCCCACCACCCATGCACCCACCCACATGCCAGTTAACTCGCACTAATGGATAGAACTTTTCTTGTCCTCAAAGTAAAAAAAAAGTTCACAAACCTGGCAGCACCTCCTGTGCCCACTTGCTCCTCCACCCCCGGCTCCAGGACCACCACCGCCAAAGGTCAAGGGGCTGGGGCAGCGACCTCTTCTTCCTCCTCCACAACCAGCTCCGGGAGCACCACCTTGCCCCCCCGGCGTTTAATTAGAACAGTCTTCATTTTTTGTTTTGTTTTTAAACAACACATACAGCCAACAGTCACCCAGCAACACTCAACAAGCCAAACCAAAACCAACAGTCAAACAAACACAACACACAGCCAAAACACACAAATCAAAACCGAACACCCAGCCAGCCAGAACACACACGCTCTCACCCACACAAGCTCCACACGCACTTGAATTTCCGGTTTCCGGCACAATCATGGGATCTCACAATATCTTTTTCCGAACGACCGAGCCAAACCAAACTCGACCGAACCGAATGACCGAACCCGAACTCAGAGACCGAATCGAACGGCCGGAGCGAACCGAACAACTGAACCCGAACCGCTATCTGTTCGCACATCCCTACTGCCCTTCATTTTGTAACTACTGCCACAAATCAAGCAATCACTTTTGGGTGCTGTCCCAAAGGCATTTACTGCGGTGTAATCCTATGGACCTTAGATTAAAAGCGCAAAATTCATCAAAGATGAATTTCCAGCCACAGATTTGTTAACAGAATTTGGATATTAGTTCCAAATTTGCAGCAAATATTTCAGGTCTAGTTTCAGGAGGATATCAGACTAAGGTGACTTTTAGACCTTCCCTCTCCCCCTGCCCCATTTTGGCTGCAGGAGGGAATATGCAGCCAGGATTTGCGTAGGGTGCCACCAGTCTAGACACCACCACCCCCGGCGCAACTTTGCTGGTAGACACTCACAGGGATGCAGAGCAGGAAATCCAGCTCTGCATCCCTGCCGGTGTTTGCTGGCAAAGCTGCACAGGTGTGGCAAAGCTGCATGGGTGGGGGGTGCTTTCAGACTGGCTGATCCCCGCACATATCCTGACTGCACATTCCCTCCTGCAGCCAGAATAGGTGCGGGGGGGGGGGGAGTTGGGGAGTTCTGAAAGTGACCTAAGTGCTTAAATGCTGTCTAAAGTAGGCATTTGTTCCTGAACCAGGGCCTAAGTAGTTACAACAACTCTTGTTACTGTAGTATTGAGGTACTCCCTACTCGTAGTTCTATGCAAGGCTGTTTTTCATAGTCTGTCCTTAAGTTGTTGCTGCCCTTTAAAAGTGGCTGCTGAAATGGGGGTGGCATTGTTAATAAACACTAACCCACATTATATGAGGTACTAGGGTTTTTCACATGAGAGGAGAGGCCCCCAGAACCTGTGATCACTCTGTGGCCCCCTTCCCCTGCAGCTGCCACCCGTAGGTGTCACACAGGACCGCACCAAATGGGTAGGCATTCCTCCCTGCTGCTCCCCCCACTCCACCATAGAGTTGCAGTCACTATTTAGGTGCCCTAGGCTTCTAGCTGCATCTCCATGGTGTTGAACACATTCATATGGCCCAACAGATGGGGGGGAAGCTGCATGGTGCCTCATAGCCTCTCTATCTCAGGAGAGGTGGCCCTGGGACAGCGCATTTCCCACATGCAGCGTGCTGCACGTTTTGGCGATGATGCCATGTGGAGCGGCCCTGGAGTGAATATCTGGTGACCCCACAACACACAAGCAGATGATTCTGGGTCTAATGGGTGAAAAGTGGAGCAACATTAGGGGTGTGCACCTGGACCTCGTGTCATTTTTTATTATCATTTTTGTTATTAAAACGTGTCATTTTCATTAATAACAAAATGTCATTTTTCATTATTATCGTTATTGGTATCGGTACTGATTTCAAACGAAGATTTTATTTTTGCTATCATTATTGGTATCAGTATCTGTTTCGTGCACCAATGAAGAATTGTTGTCAGAAGTTGAACTCCTTTCCCTGCTCATTGTGATAAAGAAAGACCTGCACACAACAATATATACTATACACAATATGTAGCTTTGTTTATATAATATATACAGAATCTAAGCTAAACTTAACCTATGTATAATACCCAATATTTCTATCATATAGTCCTAATATATATAATAAAATAGCCTAGTATCTAAATATCTAATTTATATATACACAACTAATATCTATATCTATATAATATATGGACAGGGGGAGACAGACAGGGGAAGGGAAAAGGAAAACTCAGAGGTATATCTATTCTCTCTCTCTCTCTCTCTCTCTCTCTCTCTCTCTCTCTCTATATATATATATATATATATATATAT